>JABASC010001869.1:0-20525 GCA_019776185.1 Plutomurus gul | reverse complement strand
CGAATCGCACTCACATTACACATCCAAAGCACTAGGTCGGACTTTTAGTAGGATGAGACTATGAGACCCAGGCTTCAAAATGATTGACAAATTAATCTGCAGATACATTTGTATGTACCCCTTACTGTCACAAACAACTTTGCTTCAATTTCTACCATTTATATGTACATAAAACGCAGAAAAATGAATTTTCCCCCAAAGTTTTCCCGTTTTCATCTTTAAATCTGCGAAAAGTCGCTAATTTCCTTAATAACCGATTAAAACGTAACCGTTTATTACACTTCCATGCATCATTTTTCATTGTATTTCAGTCTTCGAAATGAAAAGAAAATTGTTAACAAAAGAATCTTTTGGTTTTGTGATTTATTGTGAAAGTGGATTTTTGGATCCCTGGTGAAAGTGACTTGAATTTGTGATACCATTCTGACGATTACCTCATAGTTTGTGCCAGACGAAAACAGTGTGGTAGTATAACATTTTCACTTAACCGAAAATCGAAAGCTGTTGTGATGTGAGAGAGACTGAGCTGATGTGAAGGCGCATTGTAGTCTGCTGCTGTGGTGTCAGTAATACATTCATGCAGAGCGTAATCAGGGAAGGATCGAATCGCACTCACATTACACATCCAAAGCACTAGGTCGGACTTTTAGTAGGATGAGACTATGAGACCCAGGCTTCAAAATACATGCATACGTGTTCTTAGTGTGCTCCTGAAAGAATTTAGACAAAACACATGTTTGCATTGCACACTGTGTAAATGTAAACAATATTGCATCTCGTTGCATGTGAAAAACTTAAAAAGTCCTAAGTTTTGGCACAAAATGACTGCGTGACGGAAAAAGGAAAATGATTTCCTCAATGTGTATACATAGAGTCTATACAGCAAACCATTTTTTGAAACCCGCTCACGCCAAATCATCACCACACTATTTATTGAAACCTATTGTGCCATACTATTTAATATTGATGGAATCGAAAGCGGAGACACAAGATAGCAACATAAGGAGGAGATTATGATAGCTTCGTTTGCAATATTGAACGAATAAAAATAACAACCATGACAAATCTGGTTTGGCAATCTTTGAAGAGAGTGCTCTGCTTCAACGTTCTTGTAATACGAACCGTTGTGTACTGCTGGCGTCTCACACACACTTCGTGCATGTTCGTTGCCTCTATACAAGCTCAATGTGAACCATTGTGCATAATAATCCCTAATCAAGAGAGACTTTCGTTTTAGAACTGTTTACAAGGCAGAGACGACTCTCATTTTCATCTTCGATTTATTAGGTATTCCGTTGTAGCTCCACTGTGTTTACTAGACTACTAATATTACATAAAAATAAATAGGCAAGTATGCGAATAGTACGAGTACCCGGTAAATAGTATACATTAATAAGTGTTCATTTTATTAATGTGCGAAACACGGATAGCTATGGCTTATGGTCGTACAGAACGAATTGTACTGCAAATGTTATAGGTACCTAAAACATTTTTCTACTTGATGACATCGTGATGACATTATTGTATTTACGCAATAAGGCTAGGGATGGACTACAATTTGCATGGAGCCACGACTTCTTTTTCTTAAGGGGCCACATAAACATTAGGCAATCAAATTGTGGAGACTATTCTCTCACCCACCAACCCCGTATATGTATGTACATATAAACAATAAACAAATTAATAACAATGCTCGCTCATATCTAAAGCGAGACCTTCCTCTGTATGATTAGCTAAATGTATAGATAGTTGCTTACATACAGCCTGTTCTAGTAAAGTACAGTTCATATAATAATTTGTGCCCGCATCGTGCCTTCCTTTGTTTATGCAGCCACGTTTTCACTTCTCGATCTTCACCACCACTCACCTCACCAGTCACCACTGTCACCACTCTGCAAGTTTCTTGCATTGCTGCTTCACTTCTCGGATAAGCGGAACAGCGTGCTTTCCTTATCTCAAATCAATATCGAACTGATTCTTTTAATCGGTCACTCTAACTTTTAAGAAATAAGTAAGGTAAGTTTTAGTTGTTTTATTAAAGTATTATTAAAATATAAAAAATTACACCTAAAACTAACCTAAATTCTAATTGCTTCATATTTTACAGAATTAACAAAGGATCGATTTCGACCTCAAATCCACATTGTCGTATCCATTCGTTGACAGCAAAAAGAAGCATCTTGAGATTACAACTTTGCGCATTTGTCACGGCAAAATCAGGGTACAATGCATTTTTATATTATTCTTCATCAAAAGTGAAATCGGCAGAACCAATAGAAAATACTGTCACAACTAAACCATTAGATTTAACCAGTTACTTCAGGTATTTCATGGATTAAAGAATTGATAGTCTGAGTGAGTTATTTTTATAGAAATAGATAACTGCAGATAAATTCTGGTAAATATGTGTAAATGGTAGTAACGAACTATGACCTTTTAATAGTATCTACTTGTAAAGTTAGAAGTGGCAATATTATACGAATGATAGTATTGCAGTGCAGTATTAAAAATATTTGCTTTTTATCCGAGGTAGAAATTTTATTCAGGATTGTTTTGGTATTCTACAACATATTACAAATTGATTCCCAATGTACAATATGGTGGTTATTACCTATATAACCTTCTCCAATTCATTTCTAAAAAGGCCCCTCTATCGATAGACGAAACGATTATTCTTACTATTTTGAGTAAAAGTTTTTTACAACGTGTGAAATACATAAGCACATGTGCTTACACATATAATTCAGTAATAATAAATTGTAGGGCTGTAGATTGACTTTTACTTTTTGCTTAACTATCCTATCTTGTTAGTTCAATATTATGATGAAGAAACCGTTGTTATAGGAATAGTGGCGTAGGATGTTGAGTTAGAGTGTACTCTATCTAAATGTTCAAAATATTGCTTTGCGTGACGGGAGGAAGATGAAGTGAAACGGTTGACTGACGGAGAGCAAGTAAAAGTTACTTGAACATAATGAGCTTGTAGATCTATGTGACAATTGGCAATATGCTAATATTTTGGCTCACAATCGAAGGGAAGCTCAGCACTCGCCGACGTCAGTCCTTTCTACTATTTGCAACCTATAACTGCATCGTTTTACACACGATAACTATTTAAAGTGTTGTCTACTTCTGCGAGAGATGTACAATCATTGGCATCCACATGACATTTCACAACTGACACTTCATACAATATGCATCTTTTACTGTTCGTCTGAAGGCTCATAATATTTTTTACGGGTTGACAACTTATATTTTACCAGCCATATGCACCCAGTATACCACATACAACGTTTATTCCCTCTATCACGCCTAACCCACTCAACACACTAAATTGCCATTCCAATGAGCTAATAATAAAATTAAAAAACGGTCCCGGTTTTACACCGAATTTACTATAAAAATGATTTTTTGACACTCAACTATAAATTAGAGGAATAGAGACATGGACAGGATTTAACGAGTGAGAGACTACTTAAATAAATTCAAATGAGAAATGTATTTTTCACGTCTTAAAACTTCCGAAAGGTTAATATCCAGGACGAATAAGTTTTTAGGGCATGCAAGGTCAAAAAATGCAAGGTTTGGGTTTTTCACATAGAGACCAGTGGGATCTTTCGCAATGGCTTCAGTCAAGAGTGATCTAGACGGCCGGTTAACTTGAATAATTTCAGCCTAACACCGAGTATTGCCAAGGTTTTGGCGTCTTTTAGTGCTATTCTGGAGTCTCTGAAACTAACATTTTAAGCTGTAGGGATTTTTAAGAACTCTTATATTCTTGTGTGTTACTTAGCATAGTAGAATTCGGGTGTCCATATTCTTGGACGATGGTAAAAATACATTTTACTATACCACATCAATTTATGAAGTCATATGGACTAATGATATATATGATATGCTTACATGTATTTACGTGCAGCGTTGTTAAATTATCTACTGTAATTCCTATAGTAAAGGAATGATACCTTTAAAATTTTCATTCGGACGATGATGCATGATGTGTCATTTAGAAAAACATTCGTAAATGCAGAAATTTCATATTTTAGTCGTGCATGCCCCTTTCTCCACGTCGTCGTGAGTATGAATTTGTGTGTATAAATGGCGGTATCGACTGATCATTTTATGCAACGCTGGCTGTTGTGTGTCTTATTCTCGTTGGCTGCTCAGCAGACGTTAATGTAAACAGCTTCAATTTCTTTTCTAGGTATTTCCTTTGTGTGTTACTACATCGAGTTGTTGCTATTTGTTTGCACAAGGTCGTGTAGGGTGTAAGCATTTATGAAGTTTTATTTAATAATACGATTGCGAAATTATGTCTACATTGCATTCTGTACGATTAAATGTAGGAAGTTTGTAGGAGTGATAAAATATAGTGTTTCTGCGTATTACTTCATAACACTTTTATGTACATAACATGCCTATTTCTCGACTTAATACCAAATGTCCACAACTATTGACGAGAACAATTTGCTTCTATAGTACAAATATACTTAAAGGTATATATTCGAAAAACATCATTTACAGCTTGTAGAAAGAGGAACTTGCGACTTGTATTTGTACAAAACCTGTAAAAACAGATTCATGGACATACGGATACGTGTACACTGGAAGACCGCTATGATAAACTGCTACCTTTGCAGCAAGATTTATCATCCCTGTCAAATAAGTTTACCACTTGTGGAGCTAACCTACCGGTGGGAACGAAAGAAATTGCATACTATGCTTTTAGACTGAATAGGTAGAAAGTTCTTTCCGTAGAAATTTACAAGTAGACCAGAGAAAGGTAGTTACGTCATGACCTCATGACTTTAAAGACCGATATAAAAATCTGCTTAGAAAATATCAGCCAGCAGTTATTGCACAATGAAGAAAATATTAACTAATTGGAATTTGTTGAATAAAGCAGGACATTAAAAATTTTAGACTTTGGTTTAGATGGGAAAATTGGCTTATCTATTAATTGAGGAAAACTGACGAAATCCTCTTTTAACGTTGCAAAATGAACAAATTTTGAATTATTGTACCATCTCATTTTTGTGCCATTAAAAATGTTTATTCTTTTTCATTTTATTGCCTCCACGTTAGTTTACATGATGCATTGCAATCTCATTGGGGGAATAACTAAAATTATAGGATTTTTTCATTCCACCAATTTTTGTTCTTTTAATTCACCGTTTCACAAATTTCGCAAATATGGTTTCTCCCATTTACCATTTTAGGAGGTCCAACACTGCTGGAAGGTTGATGATATCATGACCTACGACCAAGTATTTACATTCGCTAAAATGTATGAATTCTGAATTGCGGGAAATTCTTGTGCATTTGCATTACTGCTAAACTGTGCTCACCCAGAATTGTCTGTGTGTAAAGCGCACGAACAGCATGTTTCCTCTGACTCAAAATAAGTAATGTTGATTATGTTTTTATAGTATTTTAGATATTCCAAATGCCTTGTAAGAGAGATTCGCCTGGAAATAGTGGCAATAGAGTGGGGAAACCAGTAATTGAATCGAAGGTTAGCGGCTGCGTTGTGTGGTTCAGCATGAGAAAGGGCTATGGTTTCATCTCCCGCTACGACACCAAACAGGAATTATTTTTCCATCATAGGAGCATCTTGAGAGGCATTCCCAGTGTAATGCCGAACGTGGAAGACGGAGATGAAGTGACTTTTGATATCGCTGTCGGTGAGAAAGGAAAGGAGGCAATCAACATTGTCGACATAGATGGGAATCCTGTGAAGGGGGTCTACTACCGAATCCAACGTGGAAGAGGAGCGCGCTTCCTCCATTTCAAAGCAAATCGAGACGAAAATCCAGCAACGGCTGCTCCAGAGGGGAGAAAGGAGGCCGGTGAAGCAAAGAATGGGCGTAACAATGACAGTGAAGACGAACCAGAGGAAAACAATGAACAGGATAATGATGGTGGGGGGTGGAATCACGTACGACGCCACACTTCGCGCCACTATCGTCAAAGAGCGGGGTCACGTGGTAGACCTGACGGCGAGTCTCAATGGGACGAGCGCCCCCCCGGGCGAAGCAATGACAATGGTAAGTGGCCCAAAGCAGGTGCTAATCCCAGGAGTAGCCAGGGAGGAGATCGTGGAGCTTCTCGTCGTCACTATGGGACTAGAGTGTTTAGTCGCAGGGCCCCAATGGGTGAAGCTGTAACTACTGCTCATGGACAAAACAAGAAAAATGGTTACCAATCTGAAGGAAAATTTCAGAAATAGTGTGGAACCAAGTAAAGAAGAGTTTTAAAGAAAGCCAGTAGGAAATAGGCACATTTAATGTTGATTCTATAAATTTCACTTAACTTCCTATAATATAACTAAACTATCAGCTTTTTTAAATTTGTATTGATACAACAAAATGCAATTTGTTATTCATGTGTAGAAATGTCAAACTTCAATCTCCCTCCCCAAGAAATCTTTGGGGAAGTATTTACGTTTTATTATCAATTAGCAATGACAATCAACTTTAACTGAATAATGTTCACGCGCAAATGTATTTTTAAAGATCAGTGAATTTCACATTGTTACATGCTACATAAGTACTGTTTCATCTTTTAACGAGGCAGTAATGCATAATCGGCTTCTGGTCTATCTATTTCAATTTAATTGTATAAGACTCATGAGAATTACAACTGAATAAATATAATGTGCTTTTTCCTTTCACGATTGACAGTATAATTTTTGGCAGCACAATTCTTTCTCAACACTTGAAGATTAGCACATGCTGTAAGTCACTAACGTTCACCTTTGGTTTATTTACACATGAAGTGAAGAACGAAAGGTTCAGGCAACATTCATAGTAGGTCTGCATGTTTTTTCATTTGTCATTCTTTTCCAATTATCTTCAGAAAAAGTCATAGTAAACGTTTCGGCATAATTTTCGAAAGATGTTGCTTTGAGGAGTCATACAATAATTGTAGAAAAGAGTTATAAGTGGTAGTACATGTAAATACTGTAGTAGTATACGAATATCATGATTAAGGAGTGCATTGACAGTGGACAGCTCCAGTAAATGCATTGAACAGTAAAAGATTTTTTTTGAAAGGAGTGAGTACACTTGTAGAGATGGACTGTGAAAAGATTCTGTGAAGTCAAAATAAATAGATATTGTATGTACGTCTTATTACCAAGTTATAGGCAATGAGGTGGAAACGCTCACTTTAGTTCTTAGAGAACCGTGGGCGGTGTTAATGACTCTTTTCCAGAAGTATTTTTCCTTCAGTTCACTTTTATATAGAGGTTCTACAATGCGAACCGTCATATAGAGACTACTACATATACTCAGACACTACATCACATAGGAAATCTTACAATTTGCACGCTACCTACTTTAGTAATGCAGGTGTGTGGGCTATAATGGTTATAGTAATTTTCCGCGATTCAAGATCATGCGCCAATGCCAATTCAATGTCGCGTATAAATACCAGAAAACCAATGAGGGGCGGTAAAATGTATTCGGAGAATAAGTAAACTATAAATGCACGCTCGATTACGAGCTACCAGGAACTTGGTCCATTAACACACAATTAACGATTTTCTTCAACACTGGCAATTTCATTTTCAATATTGTGACGAATCAATAGAACGGCAATTCGTGGAAATCATTTGTACAAACAAATTATTTCTCCCTGTCCTCTTTAAAATAGCATACACAAATGATGTAAAGGAATTCTTGTCTTGTTCGTCTGCCAAGTTGTTGACAGTTTGGTAATAAACCACAAAATGACAACGTTATGGTTGACTTTTACTTAGGGTGCTTTGTGAACGGAAGAAATTGGTGGTGAATGTATTTTGGAATAAAAATACTGAGATTACACAATTTAAAAAAATTAAACCAATTCATTTCCTGAATATTTGAAGTATCAACAACGAAATAAATTAGGATGATGAGTATCGATCGAATTCTTATTTGTAAGTTTCCGATGGTCATTTATATCGATTGTGCACACTGAAACAGTTCAAAAGAAAACAAGTGCCTATGTAGTCATTCTCCCACTTGAAACATTCTTTGTAAATATAAATGAGCATTTCGATTGCATACATTTGAGAAGAAGAATTTGAAAATCGTTGGCAGAGAAAGACTGTGTGATAATTGATGAAAATGCTGTGGAGAAAAGTACAAAGAACATTAATTTCAACATAATTCATGCTATTTGAGTATAAACTGCTTTTAGTGCTGCGCTACTTTGTCAAAATGGTGAATTGGTGAATTACACAGTGAATTACACAGCGAAAGGACAATTCCAATAAAAATGACATCTTGTTATCCTATGTTCCCTGACAACTCCCATCATTTTTTGGTGAACCAAATCTCTCAGTGGCAAAAAACATACATAATATTAACGTAAGACTGATGTGTAAGCAACTGTAAGGAATAAGTATGAATTCCTCATGTTTTCACAGATTATATTATCAATCAAGTGCACATTTTTGCCTTTACTAGTTAGTTAAAATTAATCTTATATTGATGATTAGAGCATTCTACAATCCCTGGGAAAATTTAAAAAACGGTCGCAGAAGAAAGAATCCCATTTCCTCCTCACAACTTTGTTTTGAAGACAGATGAACAGTGAACCGGATACACGGAACATTGCATTCATTCACGACAGAACACAAAGAAAATTCTGACATGTAATAGTAATTGTTTATGTAAATAGAACGGCAAGTCAATTGTCTGCGAGGAAAACATTTATCCTATTTGTGAGTGAGCACTGTCATAATATGCACACCATGTGGCCATATCTGCCACCCCGAAATTGACAAGGCACGCGAAATATGCTAACGTACATCACCTCCCATTCCCCTAATTTACCTCTTTCTGGCCTAATTCTTGAAAATCTCTGATTTGACGGTACGGCACCAGAGCGAAAGTTTAACACGTGATAAATGACCGAATGAAGCAATACTACTGCATATTCCATTTTATGAATATGAAGAAAGCTCAGATAAAGGATAATGGGCATGCCACAATGTACATGAACATATGTATGTGTACATAAGTGGCTCGTCAGTGACTTGGGAGCATCCTCGGGCCACGTATCTGTGAGCTCATCTCTGGCATAGAAACAAACATGGTTTGAACTCACTTTCATTGAGGAAAAGAAACAATTTACTTCCTTTTTGCTATAGAGGAAAGTCTGATAATGTGTGAGCAGTCAAGATAGTGACTTGTGAAGATAATAGATTCTATTTTGTTTACGTATTTGGCTGATGAAAGAAAATGTCCATAGCCGTCTTATGCATTTTTATCTACTGGTAGCGGCTGCTGGAAGGCTTTCCATTTGGCGGTATTTCCCCACACACACACACACACACATAATGTGAATTAGGAAACCAGAGAGAACCAGTGCAATATAAAAGGCGTTCTATTATGTAACTACAGATATTACTGTCAAAGTTTTATTTCCATTTCACATCTCATTGTATGTTTACGTCCAATGTAGAAAACAGATGTTTTTGCGGTCATTCATTCTTCCACTCATCACTATGTGTGTGTGTGTGTGTGTGTGTGCTGCACAGAACCGTTCAATTTCACGGAGAGATATATAGAGAGAGAAGTCCTCCCCAGCATCATCCTCTCTACTGCATTCAATGTTGCTCTGTCTAACTTTCCTTGACTCTCACACAGGCAAAATAACAATATCCGCATTTGGTTTTGTGCACGTTTCGTCCGTGCAAATCCTCGCTGCTGGTTGCTACACTGTGGTCTGTCTGGCTGGTCTTTCTCACTGTGAGCTACCACCATGGGCTCACAGTTGCAGACGCGTCCCCTGTTTTGTCTGTCTCGCCACAGTCTACCACCATCATGCACACGATCCTTACCAAAGATATTCCATTTAGAAGTTGCCCTTTCCAATTCTCTGTCTCTCTCTTTCGCAGATTCTGCTAAGCAATAAAAAGCACTACAAATTAGGCTGGCCGTCTGTATCGTCTAGTAGTTTAGCTGATCGGCCATGTCTTTTGTCAGAGTGAACTAAATTCGTGCATTGAATCTGTCGTTACTTTTTAATCTTTTCCTATCAATGGAATAATCAGAGAACTGAAGAGTGAACAGCCTGAATGAGAAAATACCTACATAGTATGAAGGTAGGGGGCACAATATAATTTGCTGGTTTGCCGTATTTCAAACTTAATAAAAATAGAATCCTCCGTCGCTGACGCAATAACTGTCCCGATTTCTATGTCATCTGCCTTCAGCCTTGCGGATAACATTGATATGATGGAGTCAAAGTTGGGAAAGTTCACTCTAGTTGACTGCGAGAGAAATGAGTCCTCGGGAAACCCAAAAATCACTTCTCTCTCTCTCTCTCTTGCGTTCTCCACAGAAGCACCCAATGCCAATTCAATGCACGTATAATAATATCCCTGCCTACTTTCAGATATTATGCATCATGGACTTTTACAAATGAATTACCAACAGCAGCTTTAGGCACCCACTCGTATCTGAACATTTCTCTCTCCTCTCTCTGAGAATATGCCTCCTGCTTCTACGATAAAAGTATTTCAGTTATTTTTGTAGTACTCAGTCAATAGAAATGAAAAATCCGAGATAAGGAGGTTACCTTCAGTTCTTCTAATCTGGAAGTGCATATTATATTATTGCGTTATTTAATTTACATATAAGCGTGAGAGTGGTATCCGATTTTTAGCTATAGTTTTAAAACTTTCAGAGTCATTGCCTTCAATTTACCTCTACAAAAAAATTATACTCATTAAAATTGTATCCCTATTATTTGCTTAAGAAAAAATTGACTTCTTTTAACATTTATCAGTAGCCAACTTGTTACACAGGTGTTTGCATATGAAATCTGATATAAAGTGACATTCTGATGTGTGGACCAACTTTGGTGGAAAGATGATGCGATGACATTTCTGACTCAGCATCTCCTGTCGACCTAGCTTGAAATGTTTTTTTTTTACTTAAGTTCGCCATTGAGCATGTCTTTGTCACCCATGACTTTGCCAGGTTGAGTTTCTGTGCAACTTTCGTGCTACAAGTTCACCCACTCTTCACACGTACATCTCGAGTGCTGCCTATGCCATCAAAAGTTCGCCTTTACTCATTGTCACTTAGACGAGACCAGCCATGACACTGACTTTTCACAGTACAACTGTGATAACTTTCGTCTCACACACCGTGCAAAATGTAACCACATACCGTTCATAGACTAGCAATGAAAAACGTTGTGCACTCTCTACCGTGGGATTTAATACTACGATGAGCTCCCATAACTATAACGTATATACAAATATATGACTGCCAATTTGCCAAGATGCTATTTCAACGGTGCTTAACTACACAATAATTCAAATAAAAATTTCTTAATATTTAATAGTGCTTTAGTATTGAACTATAACGAATGGATTTTTTAAAATCATAAACGGATCAAGAAATATCATACAATTTAACTTGTATATAAAAAGTAATTAGAATGTTATATGAAAAATAGTAAGTTCATCGTAGCACGACAATTGAATCGTACGTCTTATGTTATCCTAATATTATTTATACACTATAGTATACCATACTACCTTACATATGTAGATGTTAGTCGGTTTGTAATTTAATCTGTCCATGTAAGTCTTTGATAATTTTATCTGATTTGCCGCACATTTAACTATTTAGTTGATGTGTAGCGTTTAAGGAAAAGAAGGACTTATTCCTAACTGACACATGATAAAATATCTGTAGTTCGTTAGAGGATTATCACATCGAATCACATTTATCGCTTAATGTCGATACCTAAAAACCAACAATATTGGCGAAGGGGCAGTGGTCATTGACTGCAAAATGCATGGCCCAGCCTAACTACTTTTCACATAATATATATTCCAAAATGTAAATTTGATTACTTGGCCAGCATACCCCGAAATCATGGATTACTGAAAACATTTTGGAAAGCCAGGATTACAGATTGTATTGTGAAAGTCTGAGTGGGGATACTACGATTCTAGGGCTAGAAATATTCAGTTAATTGTTGGTAATTGAGGATTGTTGGTAAAGGGAAGAATTGCTTCATTCATTTCGAGGGACGGATTTATAAAATTCACTACATAACATACGTACATATAAGCACCATTTATTGTGCAAAATTTGGAGCACAGTTAGCGAATTGCATTTCGATTACACGTTTCCAATATTTACAAAGATGATCCTGTCTTTATACATCATAATGTTTTTCCCTGCACCTCCTAGGAAGAAAGCCGGTGGGCTTTCGTGTTATTTCTATTTTCTGTAGTTTCTATGATAAAGAGTGAACTAATCAAAGCAAATTGTAGAATAATTTTTTCATGGCTTAATTTGGGTTGCCGGACAAGTGGTAGGGGGGACTACCGGTAGGCAGCAAATACGTAGGTAAACCAGCTTGTAGGCAGGCAAATTTGTAGGCGGTGACAAGTCGTAGGTAGCGTTTGTTTTAGTTTATTTAATGCAAATGTAACACATAATGATAAAAATATGAATTCTTAAGTTGCTGAATTTGCAGATTTACAGGCTAGTCTAAATGCTTGGAATAATCCTGATATCACTTCCGGAGATAATATGTGCCTTAAATTATGTATAGATGAATTCCTCAAATCGTTCTGAATTGTCATCTTACTGTGCGAAAGGTTCGCTTTATTGTGAGTGCATCCACAATATGTTTTTATCTGAGACCATACATAGTACGCACAAATATTCAATAGGTTCTTCAATCAATTCCATTCACATATTAAAATACTAAAGGTACTCATCTAATTTGGTCTGATTTGGTAACTACATGTAGCACCTTATAGAAGTGCTAGTGTACGCAGTGATTCACGCTGTAATAAGAGAAAAGCACATTTTACGCATCAGTGATCACTGATTCCTATTTACAAATTAATACAAGTACTCAGATTCATTGATCAAGGAACCATGATATTGCATAGTTACCGCCGCAGCAGTTACCGGTACTTGTAAAAGGAGATGGGATATTGGGCAAGGGATATTAATTTTATTGGAGCAAATATGCTGAAAATTAAATTCGCGTTTTTCAACCACGAATGAAGGATGGTGACACATCTAACTGTATTAATCTATTTATCTAACATGCAATAGCAGTGAAATAGTTTGAAAGTGTTTCGATCGTGAAATTTTAGGAAATCCAGAATTAAAATTGAAGGTGACAGATAAGGGTAGTATAGAGTGAAGTACTTATGATAATGGTATTTGTAAAAATGAGGCGAGTCACAGTCGGATGGAGTTTTAGTTCACGTACTTTTAAAGAGGAGACTATTTTTGGAACATACAGATCATATAAATTATAAGACAAATTATCCTCTCTGCAGCAACTGGGAAGTCGAGTAAGAAGTGAAGTTTAAATACGAAATGATTTTTGATTCGACTACTTTATGCAGAATTCAACAGCACATTTGTGTTGTGTGTGGGTACTAAGAGTCGTTACTACTAGGACGGTACACATTCAGCGAAATTCGGTTAACTTATTGTGGAAGGGGATTGAGTGAAGCTTTAGGGCAGCAGCAGTGATAGTCCGTCCACCACCACCCTATCATTATACAGATTCTGATATCAGTCAACTCTAAGCATCTGGAAAATTATCCTGACGAACAAACAAGTAAATAACGAAGATATTTTCCGAGATACACACATGAGATGAGCGTGTGCATGTGTGCTTATGTTGTACATTGGCATTTCCCAACTTATGTTCTTTGCTGGCTTGCCACCGAAAGAAAACTTACTACAGATTCATCATCCAACATGTATTTGTATGTAAGCTGTAAAAGCTTCTTGTAGCTGTTCAACAGAACCGAGAGAAACTGGCTTAAACTCAGAACAACGAACTCTTTCTTTGCATATTCGTGGAATCCGAATTGGAACATTCTCATAAGCAGGACTTTATTTCCCACTACAATGAGCAGCTAAAATTTTTGAACTTGAATATTCTTCCTGCTAGTCAATAGATTTTATCATAATCCACAGTTTTCGTGAGAAATTCCTTCATCTCTGCTGATACATTAAAATTTAAAAATTCTTAATCCATTTTGTACAATTTTACAGAAGCTAACTTGTATTGATTAATAAGTCATCTATTTTGCCTGTCATAGCCTGCACTATAAAGCGTCTTTCGATTATCAGCACTGAGCACATGAAGGGTTTCTGCAATCAAAAAAATTGGACACCATTCACGGCAATTTCAAATACCGGTCACTCTCGCTCATTCATAAGTTGTTGAATTATATACCACATTCACATTATTTGTTACCAGAAGGACACACAGATAGTGTTCCATATAGAAATATTATTTTAACATGAATTTCCTCTGAATTTCACAAGTGGATTACGTAACAGCAGATATCAAAGCCACATTATAACGTTATTATTCTATTCGTGCTCCACTTGGTCACAATTCTTATCGCCATCAACCTCAACTGACCACAATATTTTCCATCTATCGCCAAACTGGCTATGTATGTAGAATCGTACAATTCTACCATTGTATACGTGCCTTACAGTAATGCCTTCTGCTGTATGACTACTTACAAACGACACAAGAGTGTATCTTGAGTAGGTAACTGTTGACATGTCTGATTAGCCATAAAATTCACAACGTATCCATTGCACACAAAGAGTTTCACTGGACGCTGTTGACAGCCTAGCGACTTACTGACTAGTAGAGGAGAGGTAAAACGCCGGATGCCTACATTACAACAACTAGACGCTGATATGCACGAACATCATGATAATCCCCAATTTTCATTATCTTACGTTATTTGTACACTTAGCTCTGGATCGAAAGTTTCCCACCACGATAAGAACCTGTGTGTGCATGTGGTATGCAAAGAAATGAATAATGGAATTAAAAACGGAATCGATTTGGATTACACTTACAGTTTCGCGTCATGATATAGTCTGGTCCGGCTATAACTCCCATCAGGATACAAAAAATCCTCTTTTTTGATGCTTTCGGTACTAGTAATAATTAAAATTTGACTTTCTCTTGTCAGTTAGGAGATTCGCAATTCAACGGAAGCCACCCACGCACAACACAATGTTCACACGCATTAAAAATTAGACAGTGTCCCGTCTGAACCTGTGCCACTGCGTATGATAATCCTCTGCTCATTAAGCAACAGTTCTGCCACACTTTCAAATAATGATGGGTAGATATCCAGTAGGAAGAGGAGACACACACTTCTACGTATAAATGTCACAGAGGTAGCAACCACACTACTTTTTTTTAGAGCTGGCCCCAGCACACTGCCACTGTGTGCATTATTGCTATTTTGTATGGCTGTGCACGTAGTCTTTTTGCAGCAATAAACTTTATGGTCGGACTTAGAACAGCACTGCTGCTATACACACCAACAACAAGAAGAAATGCAGACAAAATCCACTATTAACTGCATATTGCTGCCTATATCTATTATATTACGGTTTCCCACACTCACTCAATATTTCCAATCTATGAATACAGGAAAAGGAATCGACGACGATGATGACGACGACGACGGCTGACAACACAGCACCACCACCACCGTCCTATCATCTACTTACTAAATACCACATACAGCACACAGCGTGCACAAAAGTGTCTCTCCATCCATCCAGTAGTATTTAGTCGAGTGGCAGCAACAAGCAATCACTTTAAAGATATTGTACATATAGGAGGTTGGACTGCGAATTGAGAACTTATTGGAAATTATCAGAGCTGAATGAACAGTTTCCATTAAGTTTATCGTCATCCGTTACGGAGGAGGAGGCGGCCAGGGCATGACACAAAACTCCACTAATTTCGCCCATAGACCGACTCAATTGAATTCCCATCTTTTTCGCGACTGTTGTTGTTGTACATTATTTGGAACCGTCGTGTGCACTGTGCTGCTGGTATGTTTCTTGTGCAGGCTCCCACACAATGTCTTCTACTACGAATACTATAATGGCACAATGGGCCCACTACCAGAACCAGTGTGCTCCTCTGCTTCCTGTCGCCGAAACAGTAGTTGTAGGAGTAAAAGAGTTGTAGTACGAAGAAGAAGGGGGCCCCAGAGTAATGTGGGGAGTTGGGAAGGAACGGTGAGCTGTTGATGCTGCTGTGATGATGCTGGGTTTCTTCTCCGGTGGAGTGATGCAGTCCTTGGGTAGTAGACAGCGTTGGTTCGGTGGACCCATCCGGTTAGTCCATTTGTGGTCTGTGCATGCTGATTAGATGTCTGTCTTCTTGTCTACAATTGTCTCTCTCTCTCTCTCTCTCTCTCTCTCTCCCTGTAACAACCACAAATACACACTGTGTGTATATGTTTACACAAATTCAGGGGGGGACACAGAGACACAGAAAACAGATGGGAGCGCACAACACTAGTTGGGTTGACTTTTTAATTCAGCAGTAGCAGCAGTTACTGTGCCATGCTATACAATGGTCAGTGAATGGAGTTGATGTGATCATTAGGCTGGTGTGTGCTGTGCTGTTGTGGTGGTGGCTGATGATGGCTAAAGCTAATGTGAGATCTGAAGACTGCCACCAGATAACGATATGTATGTATGGATTAGTGAAATGTAGTGGATTCGATTGCTTATGAGCGCAGTGTGACTTTTTCTTGTTGTCGGCGGTGGTGGCTGCTGTTGTGGTGTTGTTGTGATGCTGAGGAGGACACTGGAAAAGTATTCCTTCATTTGCTGGCAGCAATGTCTCAAGTTGTTGCTGTGTACCCTTTCAAGTTGCTAAATTGAGAAAAGACTGATACAAGCAAAAGCAGAGAAGGAACTAAAGAGAACGGGACAGACAGATGCATGATGGTCTTACGTTTCCTTCTGTTAGTACTATGTACTGTTTTAAAATACAGATCGTTTTCTCGTACTTCTGTGCTTCATCGTGGCTTCAGTTAGCATTTCTATTTCTTTGAGGAGAGGAGGAGAAAGAGAAACATCTTCACTTCGTTCGCCTCGCTATTGAAGAAACGTAGCACTCTCTGTAAATGAATGTATGGAGTCAGCAGTAGTTTGTAGTACATAGCAGCGAACTGCGACACAAAAGTCTCCAAGTGGAGTATTCTGTAGTAGTAGGAACCCAAAGCACACAACGAACCCCCGAATTTGCATTATATATGTATAATATTTGCCTACTATCTCTCTCTTCTCTGTTTCTGCCAGTTGCCTTCTTGCACCATCGACTCGTCTCTCCGTTTTCTAGAGTAGAGAAGAGAAGAGACCCGACTGCACTTACTCTCTTTCTACACAACACATAGTAGTAGTACACAGAACAGACAGTTCATTTTCCAACAGCAGAGATATCTGTTCCGTTCAGTTACTCTGCTAACTGCTACGATAAGTATGTACACGGACACAGTCTGTGCACGTAAAACAACTAAAAGCTCGGAAGAGCTTTTTCCCTCTTTCTTTCATGTCGAAGAATTTTTTTCCTATTTGTTCATGTTACATACAGTGCACTGCAAATATTATAGGAGTACGCATACATTCAGAAGAGAAAAGGAGCATAAGGTCGCTTTTCAATGAATCCACAATTTTATTTTGCGAAACAAGTTCAAACCTTAACTAAGGTCGACATAAGTTGGCATTTTGTCTGCCGATTCTTCGACCAAATTTTATCTGGTAATAATATGGACCCCCAATTCTTTTGCCGTTTGCCTGACGCTATTTTACATGTTTAGCATTTAGGAGAATGGAGCTAGAACACGTCGAAGGAGCAATCGGGCTTTTCCCATTTATTCAATTTTAATGCAAACCTACATAATTATGACCGAATAAATTTACGAGCTGCACCAATTGTAAGTATCAGGCAAGATTGTACAGTAGTATATTTTCGATTAGATTAATACATATAGATACTTTCCCACCTCCTTTCTCGGACCGGGGGTCAAACAAGAGTTTTGGGTGATTTTGGCCAGGGGTCAACGAAATCGATTTGCAAACCCGTTTTCGGCCGAGCTATCGTTTAATACATAACATAACATAGTGTATAGGGTATACTAAAACAGAGAACAGTTGACAGTGATGACAGTAGATAGAAAGTATGCTTTGCTTTCTTCCTCCTTATTATTACTATTAGTATAAATCACTAAAGTTAGCTACAGTCAGCTAATTTAGTTGTAAGTTTGGTGAAATGGGATGTTTTTTTTCCTGATTTTGCATTGGGAATGACCAAGTATTTACTGTCTCAGCGGCCGGGGGTCAGTCCTGACGCTTCGGATAGAGGTGGGAAAGTATGCATATGTAGATTAAGAAGATTCGAACTAGTTGTGTGTTTTTGTCCTTTGGGCCGACATAGAAAATGCAAAGATATTGTATTAATATAGATACGAAATCTCGTTTGAGTTTTTGTCCTGTTTCAGGCCATGCAGGTAGGCCATCTACTTTAGCGGATGAAACCACTAAATTTAGGCAGTCATTTCCGCCCAAAATTTAAATTGATATTAGAGTATTACACAGAATATGACTAAATCATGTTTAGAATAGTGTTCTGATCCTATGCTTAAACTACGACCAGTTTAAATTTTCGTAGGTTTACCTTCGTACTTTAGGCCAAATATGCTAACTACATACTACATTGCAGCGCAAGGATACTGGAGAGATATCCTTGCTACAGCATCGCTGCGGAAATCAAAATAAATCTAATACACGCAAAATTTGCCTTGGGATGACCATTGGGGTTTATTTTACAAGGCACCGGGGCCCTTCCCAAAGCAGGTCGGCCAGGCGGGGTCCCGGGTAGTTAGTGCCCCTTTTCTGCGGTGAACTACCTACCCAGGGATTGTGTACAAATGATACGATCGATATATTCCATATGCACAAAGTGCATATGGAAATTGTTAAATTGTTTCACTGTTATCCCCTCATACTTGAACAGTTTGGCCTCTGATTTCTCGTCAAATTGGAAAAAATGCACGCTAACTTTTGGGACTGTGGCAGGGAATACGTAAATGAACATTTGAGACTAAATTTGGTCAAAGTATGTGGAATACTTTGTCCAGAAATTTACGATAAAGTTAACCATTCACACCAATGCTATATTTATTTTCAAAATTTAATAACTCCAAAACGGTAAGTCAGATTAAAGAAATTCCATACTCAACTTTGTTCCTCGTGACCTTCTCCACGTGATGAAATACTCTTCGTTGTCAGCAAGACCGTTTTACCACTTACATAGCAAGAGCTGAGTGTATTCTACGAAGTTTGCTGACAAGATGAATATCTAGCAGTTTATTATATTAAGGCTATCGAACAGATATTGTTTACTAATTACATGGCATCAGTGGAGTTAGGGCAGAGAAGGTTAAGTAACACTTTACTTTACGATTGTATCTTCCTCTTGTTTTGAAAATTAGACACAGAGGCAGATGATTTTTTAGGGACTCTGACGGTAAAAGTACTGTTTATTCCAGGGTTGTAACTAACAATAAGAGTAAGTAAATTTTATTACCGAAATATCGGTACTTCCCCCTTGTCCCGATACTTCGGGAATGGAAAATACTCTGTAATTCTGGGATTTCGGGATATCGAAATCACGGGAGCACAAGCGCCAAAATCCATATACTTCGGGAATAGAAAATCCTCCTTAATCCCGGGATTTCGGGATCCCGGGAACACGCTAGGGCATCTAGCGTGAGTATAGTAGGATGGAAAACCTATCACCACCAAAAAACATGAAAATAATAACAATAATAATTGAATCTTTCCCTAAACTTCATTATTAAGCATGGGGTAGCACTTTTGAAAACCCGATCCGTCCAAACCCGACTTTTCGACGGATCTCAAAAGCCCGACCCCGCCCGTTTTGACCATTTCAAAACCCACCCGGTCCAAACCCGAAATAATTTCCCCCTCCAAATCCACCGACCCGCCCAAACCCGACTGGTTCGGGCGACTTCGGGCTTGTCTACCCGACCAAAAAAGGAAAAATTAACTCTAGAAGGCCTAAATTACGTATTTTGCACTCCCAAAAGTCACTCCTTTGAGCAATTCTTCAGCCTTTAGGGTACCCGATTTAATGATCCAAAAACCCGACCGCCCAGACCCGAAAGTTAAAAACCCCATCCGGTCTAAGCACGAAATATTTTCGCTCTTCAAATACCCGGACCGTCCAATCCCGATTGGTGCGGGCCCCAACCCGAATTTTTCGTACATCCGACTCAGCTCTAGTTAACAGATTGCTTGCTTACTAAAAGTTAACAGTTAGTATAATACGAAGGGGGTTCGAGATGAGCTGGCCATCGATAATATCGAGATAAGATAAGAGACCCAAACTTTAAACAAACATTCCTCAGACGTCTTTAGGAATGCCTACCAAAATTCGTGAGGTTTGGTTCATACCATCGGAGAGAATACAATTTTCTGTAAGCCAAGTGTGTAAAAAATGGAATTTTCTGATTTTGAAGTACGCTCAACCATTCGGTTTTTTGCTCTACAAGGAGTACCCGGCAACCAAATCCATTACAATTTGGTGAGCGTGTACAGTGATAGTACCCCTTTCTTATCGCACAGTCTCACGTTGGGATTCGTAGTTTAAGTATGGAAGACAGG
>JABASC010001868.1:0-20529 GCA_019776185.1 Plutomurus gul | reverse complement strand
TAAACTCGAATTATTGAACGTTGAAACCACTCCAAATGTATAATTGATATAAGTAAAGTGGGAAAAGTTCCCATTGAAAATTATGGCACTCAACTCAACTAATTTGTACAAAGTCAACTCTGGTGAAGATCAATGAGATTCGGCTCGCACTGCAAGTAAGCACATTATACAGACAGTACTTATATAATACTTATATACATATATATAAGGCATCAGCAGGACAATTGCAATAATGAAGGCACAGGAAGAATATCCACTTCTAGATATACTGCTAGACGAAAGACAACAGATGACATTAAGGCATACTACAAACTACAGAAGCATTAAGAAAGGCTCGAGAGAAGAGAGATAAAAATCTATGCTGAGGATATACTTTCTGCATTTTCCACATCTAGACAAGCCAAAAGGCTTAAGCAATGTTTATGAGTGATTGGCTTGAGTCTTAAAGTAAACGAAAAACGCATACATAAATACAAACTTTTTAATGGAGTTGGATTATCTTTGTCTACGAAAACTACAACAAAACAATCTCCTGTTTGTTAGTTGTACTTACAGTGCACAAACTTTGGTTAACAGTTATGGCACTATATATACTGCCTCCTCCATTTTTATTGTTTCACCCTTTATTGGCTGCTGTCTTTCCTGGCAAAATTCTAACACTCGCTTTTGAATTCCCTCCTTTCTTCTCCTCCAACTAATAATAAATATTACATTCTGTGTGTCAATTTCACTAAATGACACTGTGTATATAACGTAAAAGAATGCGTTTGCTGTTCAAACAAGTTATTAAAAACTTTGTCTGACTCTGGCAGTAAATATATTTGCACTCACATTTATATCCACTGTAATCTTTTGTGTGTAAACTCAAGTTTATTTCTAGCTCACACAAAGCAAACGAGTCAAATGAATACTAAGCTAATTGCTTGAGGAGTTAAAGTCAAGTCAAACATTTCTCTTTTCAGCCTTCACATCAACGAGCTGAAAATTGTTTGACTTGACTTGCCTTCACCAGAGAAATAAAGGTATTAGGTCGTGAATACACACATACATAATGTATATATATATATGAACGTATATCATCCAGAGAATGAATGAATATGTACATATAAATACTAGAGAAGAGAGAGAGACATAGTATTACATTGAAAATGGATGATAGCCCGTGTACATGGTTATCCCACGTAGTGTGAAGTAAGCACATTTATACATCAACTAGATAATATATCTTAGGAGCTACACGACGACTGCACATAGAGTCACTACAACACAGTGTGCACACAGACTACGTAATAAAGGAAGCCATTAAATGCCTGTTTGTAGTAACTCTGTGATGTGAGGCATGGCTGTAAAATACCCGAGACGAACATTCTCTAATAAATATGAATCTCCCTGATGAGATAGGATCAACGTAGGAAATGTGCGAATGCAAATAATATCTTGCTGTTCAAAGAGAATTAGCTTGCTCTCTATCTGCCTCACAGTATTTTCTACACGGGGCAATGTAGATAGAGAGGCTAGCGAGCGAGAGAGAGAGAGAGAGAGACGGAGAGGAGCACAGAGCCGAGAGTAAGTACACACTTACAGGTACAGCATTGCCATATTACGTAGGATTCTATTCATTGTGCGCCTAAAAGAGCCACAAGGGCTTATTATTAGAATAGAAAGAGCATTAAGCTCTCCTTTATTTTACTCGGTTAGCGTAAGCATTAGCGCCAGCTAAGTGCACAGGAAATCAGATACAATATTTTATTAGACTGGAGACGCTTTATCTTGTCTTGTCTCTTGCCTTGCATTACAAGCACCTTCTTCCTATTCTCGTCACTAATAAAAATGGGAAGTTTCCTTCTGCGAACTTGTAAGTGAGAGAGTGAGAAAATTTAAGCCTGAATTGACTATCTTTTAGCCACTCAAGAAATTCACTGACGCTCTCGCCGTCTTCTCCTTCGTCGTCTTCTTTCTTCTATTATTCTTGAATGTTGTTCATCCATTTCATGATACTCGAATCCCCATTCATTCAGCCGAAAAAGCTTTCAACTTTTGCGTCCTTCTCTCTCTCTCTCTCTCCTTCTCTCGCAGTGCTCTGTAACTGTTAACAATGTTCTCGTGTTTTGAGCATCTGCTCTACCGCATTTCCATGTAAAGGGTTAGCTGGTTCATTTCTGATAAAGTTCAAGATGAAAATGTTATATAATGTTATGTTAGCAACCAAGTCAAGTCAAGTCAAGCCATACTTATCCTTCCTGTCTGTCTGCTTGTGCCTTCCCTTCCCTTACTTGTCTTGTCTCGGCTTCCCAGCTTCCCCGAATCTCCCATGTACTCTGCTGTGCTGCTTTTACTCCCTTCTATATGCATATATCTGTGTCCATATAGACACTGTGACTGTATATACATATATTTTTGCACTCTAAATATGTACACAGACACACACACTCTATATAGACACTACCAATATAATAAACGTTTGCATGAAACATCCTCTCTCTCTCTCTCTCTCTCTCTCTCTTACTCTCCACCATCTCTGTGCTACGTGTTTTGCCTCCATACTACGGCACAGTACAGCATTTGCTCACTCGCGCCTTTTACTTGTATGATGTTGTCCATGTTGTGTTGCTGCTGTAGATTTCCCTTCTCCTTCCATTGGATTTTCTCTCTCTGTGCTTCAGATGACTCGCGTTGAACTTGCCATTCCTTGCACACACCATGCTATTCGGCTTTTGTGTTGTCAATCTCTCGACAATGGCTTTGCTGTGCTTACCTATTACTACTACCTTCCCTTTGCATCCTTTTGCTCTCTACTCGGAGAAAGGAGGATATTAGATTATTAATGATGTGGGATGCGGTTTTATTGGCTCAGGAAGGCTTTATTTCTCCAGCCACATTTTGAAGTTGTGTTGATTTGTGTCAAGGTGGAATTCCTTGAATTCCTATTCCTGCTTTCCTTGCAGATAGATTACTCACCACGATGCTCTTTCTATCTCATCACTCCTCTGCAGTTCAATCTAGTTATGACATTCTATAAACGCGTCTTCATTGATCCAACCTATGGAACCTTGTGCGCTGTGCCTACACCCACTTCAGTGTGCAGCCGCCTGTGCAAAGCAATATACTGCATCAGACTTCTCAGACTTGTGTGTAGTGAATAAGTTCCCACTAAATATTTGCATTTCCCCATGTAGTAGATATTTCCTATGCTTGCATTTTGCACACTCTATTCATCGAGACACATGTTAATGCTCTGCATCTACCTAAATAATAACCTCACTGTGTGTTCCTTCCTGCTCCAGTCTGTTTCTACAAGCTTTCATGCTGCAAATGGTGATATCTTGGAAATGGAGAAATTCTGATAAGAGATTTGGATCGAATCGGGGGACTCATAAAGATAAATTGTTATGTTCATTGTATAAAGACAAATTTACATTCTCCACAGTTATATTTACCTAAAACATCTTTTGAAATAACATCATTTTCGTCCTTGTTTGACTTTCTTCTGTGAAATTACTTTTGTAACGTATTATGTACCTACCTAAATAGTATATAATATAGATGCACGTACGACGATGCAGCGCTACTAAATTATACAGGGGATATGCACGTACGCGCTATACTGGCGCTCCTATTTATATAGAATCAAAGGAAGGTGAAATAAGGGCGTACTCTTAATCTCACACCACAATTGTTTTTGACGTTCGAATTAAAGTAATTCCCAGAGACGGAAGTGGATGGAAATTGAATAGAATGTAATTGTTTGTTGTGTTGCAGGCGTACTAGTCGTGAATGTAACTTGGCGTGGAAAAACTTACGTAGGAACTTTATTAGACTGTACGAAGAATGATTGGGCCCCACCACGATTCTGTGACTCGCCAACGAGTGATCTAGAAATGAGAACACCGAAAAATCGTGGAAAGCGAGGTCGTGCTCAAGCAACAACTCCAGTCAATGATCCTGTCCCAACAGACGTCCGTGCTGGAAACGCAAAGCTTCGCAACGGAGCCAAGGGACGTCGGGGAAGCTCAACGAACGCCGCAGCATTTGTAACGCCAATCAGCCCAATGAAAGCCGAGCCCTGGCCCAAGCGAAAGACGCGTGGAAGTGAAAACGAAAATCAGGAAGACACATCTGCCCCGAAAAATGCTAAACGACCCAAGGTTTCTAAAGACAACGATCGGAAGGACATGCAATCAAGCAGCCCCGCCCCCTCATCTTCCAATGCAGACACAGATAAGCCCAGCAACAGTCCTTTCTCTCCGCAATTGATTGAGTGTCCTGAGCCCAATTGCTCGAAAAAGTACAAGCACATAAATGGCCTGCGATATCATCAGTCACATGCCCACACTAATAACTTCACTCCCGAAGACTCAGACTCCAATATGTCAACCGCGAGCACCACTGCCGCCGCAACCCCGGCAGAAACTGCCACCGTGACAGACAGAACTGCCAGCGAGCCCATGGCCGTCGATGGAGTCTCCGATACTCCCGACACGGCCGGCAACGCCGACCTACCATTGGCTACGTGTACAACCTCATCCACAACATCTTCTGCAGCCGCAGCAGCAGCAGCAGCAGCTGCTGCTGCTGAGGAATCCGCTTCATCAAACACTCCAGCAACCAACAACAAGAAAAATAGTGTAGCCAGTAATAGTGGTAATAATAATAGTAGTAATAGTGGTGGTGGTGGTGGTGCGACGGCAGCGACTGCAAATAGTAGTGGGAAAATGGATGATAAAGTGTACGATCTGAAAGTAGAAAGTGATTTAAATGCTGGCAAAGACATTGGTTCGGAATTGACAGACGCTCCGCTCGCGCTCAGTGTGAAATCTTTAGGGAAAAGTGGGAAATCTCAGAAGGACTCGTCTTCTCCGGCAGAGAAAGATGGAGATAATAATATCAAGGCATCTGCTGAGAATTCTAGCACGAAAGATTCACCTGCAATTGTGCCGACGGTGACACCGCGCACTCCAATATTGACAGTACCTGTGCCATACATTTCCCTACACAATCGACCGCTGGTGCATGGACATGTCGTGAACGTGCCACGGATCGACTCCTCTCTGTCCTCTCGTGACGGAGACAACAACAGTAATGTGATGAAATCCTCTACTGGTGGTCCTGGAGGAAATTCGAGTATGTCGCAACAGCAAACGAAAGGTGCTCCTTGGCAGCCGCATGCCCACACGCATTCACACGGGGGACACTCAGGACACACAGCTCATGTGATTTCCAATTTGCACTCTCAGCAAAATCTCACTGTACCTCTAAATGTACCATTAAACGTTTCGGATAAGCTAAGCGGAAATACTGGTAGCGGAAAGGATAAGGACAAGGGCATTAATGTCCCCCCACCACTCGTAGGCAAAAAGAACAAGCACAAGAAAAAGAGCAAAGATAAGGATCGGGAGAGAGAGGGGAAAGGGAGCAGATCTGGAGATGGGAGGGGTGATCGAGCAGGGGGTAAGGGTCACTCTGGGGTCGGAGGAGCAGACGGTGGGAGAACAGCTGCTAGTATTTTTTCCGGGGGAAGCTCTGGACCTGACTCTATCGGCGGCCGTGGCAGCAAAGACTCTTCGGAAGATTTAAGAGGGCGGAAGCGGGACTCGGGAGACAGAGACAGTCCCAATGATGACAAAAGTGATGGGACGGGTGGGAATTCTGGTGAGAATCGAGATGACCCACAGAGTCCAGCCTACTCTGATATTTCCGATGCGAATGACTCAGGGCCAGACCCTGACCTGAGTGTTGGTGCTGGAAGCAATGTGAAGGAGAATTGCAAGAGCTTGACTGGTCCACCTGAGTTAAAGAAGGAGCCGGTGCCGGTTGGAGTTCCAAGCAGTCATCCCATCGCGTCATTTTATCCTTCCTTTTACTCTCCGTACATGGATTCGCCCACTGCAAATAATCCAAACAATCCTTCCAAAATTGATGGTAGACCAGGTGGTGGGGTGCCCGTGCCAGAAGAATCCCCCTTAGATAAGAATAAAGCATCGAATAAACAACCGCAACCGACTCATCCTCATCTACACAATCATCCTCTTCCTGGAAATGTGGCGACGCCGCCAACTAGTGTGGCGGGGGGTGAGCAGGACTCCCGCCGCTCCCCAAAAATGGACTATCACCCGAAATATCTACCACAGCAACATTACTTTCACTATCCATACTCAAATTATCATTTCGACCAACCTCCTTACGCGAGTCTGATGCCCGACGGGCCGTACAATAGTTCTAATCATGGACGAATGTTTCCTGGAATGGATGAGAAAGAGAGGGAGCTTAGTGGAGATCAGAGATCGTCTGGAAAGGGAAAAAACGATAAAGAAGACGGAGTTGGCAGCGGACTTTCTATAAAGCAAGAGCCAGTGGAGCGAGACGAGAGACGCTCGAAAGAGTCCCGCCCGCCCGTTCCTCCACTGTCTATGTCAATGGGAGATGAGAAGGGAGTTGATATCAAATCAGAATTCGGAACCGACTACTCAGACACGAAGCAGCACTTTCTAAACACAACATGCAGCAAGCACTCAAAGGAATCTAAACGAGAAAGAGAGCGAGAGCACCGAGAGCGTGAAAGAGATCGCGAAGATAGACACGAAAGAGGATCTAAAGACATTTCAGATCCGAAAATGGATTCTTTAAAAGTCGGCAGCGGTCGTAGCTCCATTGGACCTCAATCAGATAAAAACATGTCAAAAAACTTGGATACATTAAGTGGAGAGAGCGAGAAGGAGGCAAAGGAAAGAGAAAGAAATGATGGACAAAAGCCGACAATGGAGACGCAAGGACCACCGCCACCACCCACCGCCGGATCATACGCTTATATTCCTCAAAGTTATTTACAAGGTGGTCCCTTCGGTTTACCATTTGACCCTGGACATCCACTGTACAGACAAGTTTTGGTTCCAGGCCCGTATCCTGGATCTCCATACATGCATCCGGGTGCCATGCCCCGATATCCTCCTGCACCCGGCTCCACACAACTTCCCGAAGATTTATCCAGAGCCAGTTCTGCCTCCGGATCCGCATCCAAGGCCTTGGATTTGCTTCAGCATCACGCAGCTCAGTATTACAGTGCTCATAAAATTCACGAGCTACAGGAGAGAGCCTTAAAGTCACCTCCACAGGTCGGAGGAATTGGACCCAGGGATCGAGACAGCTCTTCGGTGGGACAAAATTTATCTACAATGCCCCCATCACCAAGTGGAATGCCCCCTGGGCCGCCAGGCAGCGGGCGAAGCAGCGTGGGAAGCAACAGCGGAGTTGTAAATATTCCAAAGGCAGCTGATCTGACCAAAGACTCAAAACCTATATTAGGACCCGGAGGAATTGTTCCAGGAGGGCAGAATAGTGAGAGCAGTCGGTCCCCACCCACGCAACATCACGTTCACAGTCATACACATCATCATACACACGTTGGTATTGGCTACCCTATCATACCGACTGTACCGCCCCAGTATTCACCTCACTATGGAGGTAAGTTAGGTAAAGAAACGTATACTTTTTTCCTCACACTAAAAATTATGTAGCTGTTGGGAAAGATGTGCGAAAAGAAAACTCAGATTTTTTATATATTGCCTTTAAAAGTAAGGTATTTATTTTGCAAAAATTCATTCTGGTACAGAGTTTCTAACATCTTGCTCAATTTGCTCCTTTACAAATACATAAATAAATAAATTATGCAGATTGAGTAAAGGAAGCTAATGAATGTTTTATTGTGATTTAGTGCTTACGACGCCTTCTTCAGCAGCTGCCTCAGTGATACCACCCTTCCCGTCACAAAAGCCGAATTGAAGGATC
The DNA here is from genome assembly GCA_019776185.1 of Plutomurus gul. Taxonomy (NCBI): domain Eukaryota; kingdom Metazoa; phylum Arthropoda; class Collembola; order Entomobryomorpha; family Tomoceridae; genus Plutomurus; species Plutomurus gul. The sequence continues at coordinate 12,747 of JABASC010001868.1, read as the reverse complement.
AAGCATGAAAATAAGACTGAGACTAATTTTAGTTTCGGGACATACGGGACTATACAGTTATAATGGACTTGCACAACCAAAGTCTGAGTGCTGAAAATTCGTTGAGAATGTAATGTTGTGACACATTGTTACTGCGTATTTCAAAGTCGATTTTATATTACAATCTAATTGTTTCGTAGATTATGATGAGACTTTTAGCAATGTATATGTACTAATAGCGTTAACAATGTAAATCATTTGAAAATATGCACACACATATTATTATTGGCATGTTAGTATCTGCTACTGTACAGTATGTATACTAAAATGTTAGAAAAATGAAATTGCAGAACACTGCAACGTTATTTCCAACCGTTTTCCTTGCAAAAATAGCTGAAATACCTTATGGAACGTCGTACTTTATTAGACTGTAGAAATTTTGTAGATTGTCTAGATACTAAGGCCCGTAAGAACCGAATGGGTATAAATATTGTAGAGCTGAAAAACACCATGTGTAGGCAAGCAGTATAGTATATAGAGCTAAATGTGTACAATTGTTAGTGGCACTCTGTCTTAGATTTTTACTTCATTTACACTCTAAATAAATACGTTGTGGTAGTACGAACATAAATACAAATAATTTTTCCAGTAGTACCTACACAGTAAATTAACGAACTTCAAAATGTAAATGAGAAAGTATTAAATTATGTTTGTTCATATATACATAGACGTAGAGATAGAGCGTTATGTGTACATACGCAGAGGAGTAGCCACACATCTGTGTAATATTAGATATAATTGAATCCTGTTGACTTGACCTATCTGACTGATGCTTACTTGACTCTATTGACCCTTAATGTGTGTACGAGTACTAATAGTACATACTAAATGCAGAACTAAAAATCAAGTTGGTTGGAACCCTAAAAATTAAAATACATATTGAACACCTTGCTTAGTAATACATTGGTTATTACTTATATAGTGAGAAAAATGTACAAATTACCTTCATAGGTGCCTACTGCCTACCTATACAACTTATACACTATTATCTATACCCTCTAAGTAAACGAAACTATCTCTGTAGATTGTGGTGTCATATTTAATGTTCAGTATGTTACATACGTTAGCTGTGTATTTGTATTGTATTGTTTGTATAGTAAATAAATGTTAACATAAGTACAATACAAAACAAAACAATAAAAATACATACAACATAATAATAAATAAAAACATAGTCAGCTACAGTAGTCCTTCAATAAATTAAATAAATAGAACAGTTACATCAAATGACTAAACTTCCAAGCACCTGCTAGAAGATTATGAAATACATAGCTACATAACTTAAAAAGCACATAGACACCACAGCATCCAGGGAAGGAAGCGAATAAAAAAATTGAATCAATGTCAGTCATAATAATATTTGTAGTAGAAAAGGCTCCTTCACAGAATTCCATTTCTTGTCGAGAAATGGATCTTGTAAAATTGAACTGGAAACGTTTACAATAATGAATACAATTAAATAGAAAATAACACTATACCTTAGCACTTACTGCATTCTATTTCTAAATATGTATTACGTGTGCAAATACAAATGTAATCATTCAGAGATTTTTTCCAAGTTGTAAGTATGAAGTTGAAATTAACTTATTATTATTACTCAATATATGTTTACTTATTTAAACACTTTCGTAGCCATTTATTATTATACATAGACGTTGAATTGTTGTAGATTTAAGTCCGTTTTTTGCCAGTTACTCCACTATAATATTATTATTATACAGAGAATACTAACGCAAAGAAGAATATTGGGAATTCCTCGTGTAAGTATGTAGAGGGAAGATAATCCTGTGTATTTATCTGTAGAAGCACCACTAAGACAAATCCATGTAATTTACCGTATTCAATAAAATTATTACGGGAATATGTTATTACGATTTTATTGTTTTATGTTGATATTAAATGAGTCGTGCTCTTGGATATAATTATAATGTGTTACTATATATGAATTTCCTCCGTTGTGTTCATACGCATGTGCAGTGTATGCTTCTAAAAGTTATTTCCTACAAATAAACTACAGTACATTTTAACTGGAAAGCAACTGATAAAAAACTTGGCAATTTTCATACATTAAAGTTACATATTAAATGCCATAAAAAGTTAAACCTAACTAATGCAAAAAGCATCGCACTAACTACCAACCCATAAAATCAACATTTACTAACAATTTCTGGAATCTTTATATGTATTATGTTTATTTATGTTTTATGGAACAATATTACTCGTATGCTTTCACTATATTTTCCTATGAGACATTGAGTTCATATAAAAGTAATATTTATCACTTGAATCGGCTCATTCGCTATTAATAAGCAATTTAAATGTGTCGGGTAGGTGTATCTCTATATCGTAGCTCTACCCACACACATTTAAATTCAATTTCAGCGCAGATACGTATCGCTTCCACTTCCAATACAGTTGAATTCACTTTTATTTTGCTTCTTGAAAGTTCCACAGCCACACTATTGACTATGTAAATAGGAAGAGTTATTTCTATGGAAGAACGACAATAGGCCCGTTATAGATTCATGTTTACTGACAGACGCAAGGAGAATCGCAAAGTTGAGATTTTTCATCATTTCAACGCATTACATGCTACACTTGGACAGAATTTATCTGCGTCTCATGACGGGTAGCAACCGCATGCACCCAACTGAATATACATATAAAATAAACTTATCTGACTGAACTGATTCATACTCGAGATCCGTAGAGTGCTTGTGTGTACAGTGGAGAGAAAGTAGAAGCTGAAAACTGAGAAAGGTTCTAGAAAGGAAAACAGGGCTTGCCAGCCAAAATTCGGATATCTCCAAGTTCCTCTGTGAGCAAATGTGTTCGTATTTGTCATAAAGGAAATTTATTGAAACTTCCTTAATACTTATATTACTGACTGTGTAATACGGGAAAATGACTTTATTTCCATTGACGTAAATGTGCCACCACTAAATTTCTCAATGCTTTAATGGTAAGTATGAATAATGTACTACGTAAATACATACCGCATAGTGAATGTTCCGTGTGTGCTTGCAAAATCGCTAATGATTGTTATTATTTTGTTAGTAAATTGCACAACAGTTTGAAGAAGCACATTTGGAAATACTTTGTCGCTGCACCGTGAAAGTAGCGCGTTTTGTTTTGTCATCACAACAATACCTACTTGATATGTTCTGGTATGGCAAACGAAAATGCGGACAACTTTCAAGTTTTAGACGAAGATGTAAGGACACATAATTATTTATTCGCTGTTGACTGAATTGTGATTGGATTAATATTTTGAACTGCAATTTGGACAGGAACCCCCGCGGGCGAATCAAAGACTGATTTGTGGAATTATATTATCCGTTGTCGTTGCAATTATTCTTGCAATATCAATGCCGTCTTCTTTGGATATGGGCGAGCCGTCGATTCCATCTGAAGAGCAAATCGTCTCGGCTGACGAATATGATATTCCACAAACTGTACAGGCCAATAATACAACTCAATCAAATATAACTTTCAGCATACCTCCAATTAAGGAAATTCCAGTTGAGAACAATATACTGGATGATATTGCCGTTATTCAATTTGACGACTTAGAAGAAGGGGAGGACGAGGAATACAGGGTACCCGTCAAAGAAGATGACGGAGAAATTACGATAGAGAAAATGATCAGGGCATTCATGGCCACTGAAGAATTTGAAGATATGATAAAAGAGCTAGAAATGATCGATGAAGCCGAAAAAATCCAGAAAACTCGAAGAGAAAACGGTTTAGATCTACAGTTACCCGTTAATGAAGCCGATAGGCCTTCTCCAAAAGCTACTTTTTATGATAAACTTGTCAATCGCTATAAGGAACTTATGGAAGGTAAGAATCCTGAAGAAGTGAAGCAATTAAATAAAATCGGCGAGGCCAAGTTGAAAAGAGCTAAGCAAGCTGTGTATGAAAAAGATCGAAGACGGAGAGAGGCTTCTTATACTGTTGTTAATGATGACTTGGACGGAGAGGTTCAGTTTCACTATGATTATGGGGATTTTTATGGAGACCACAACATATTTCGTGATAAAGAAAAATCAGAACGAAAAAATAAAAAATACCAACAGCCATACGCAGAACTATAATAATGTCGTATAATTAGATATATTATGTTTATGTTGTGAAAATTCTTGACAGTTGACGGCTCCATCAGATAGTTCAGTTCAAGGTAATTGTGTGACTACCATATCCACTTTACCCATTCAACCATAATTTAAGTAATTATAAATTAAAACCTGTGTAAATTGTGAGCCCCCCGTGACAAGTCCTATGCGAGCGCAACTATGTAGAACGATGGTGTTCGATGTTCTGATGTATAGTGTTTATCTGTGTGATCTCTTATATTTAATGTAAAAACTAACAATGAAGTCAGTACTCTTAATACATTGCTAGTTACCGTCCTATCGACCTCAATTATTTTCTTGTCACTTTTAGAAATTGATATGACTGATTTACCGTTTAATTTATTGGTAAGTGGAAATAAAAGTTTACTTCGTTGAATTCAAAAGTAAATTGGGTGGTACCAATTATTTCAATTGCCTAAGAATGCTTTATTGCAACTGAGCTAGTCACTTGGGCTAATTATGTAATGTAGATGAAATAGATGTTTGCCGCCATTATTGCAGTAAACAACGAGAACTACTCTTGAAAGCGAATTTACACCTGTGAATTTACTATCAAACTCATTAATGTACCTCATAAGGCAGGGGACATTTTACATCTCACAATCAGTAGAAAGTTGATGCTCACTTCTTTCATGTAAATGAGTATTTCGTCTGCATTGCTACTACATAGATAATTTATCATTGCACTTTATGCATGCATTATGCATATTGGTTGTAGTCGCTGTCGCTGTCTCTCTTGTTCAATTCACAATACAGTGTGTTTAGAGTAAAGTGAGCGAGCGACGGTAAGTACAATGTTCCGTTGCATGTAAATGTCAACCATAAATATAAATATTACAAATTGGAAGTGAATTTTTGGATCAAAATACAAATATTTCATTATACTTACAATTATGTATAGACAAATCTCGTCGGCATAAAAACACACATGTTCTACTTATACCTATAAGTATACGCGAGCTAAAACATGTAACATCGTATCCTAATGGATTTTTGATGTTGACCATTGACTTATGTTGGCGAAACTTGTCAGCTGCAATTTGACCACTTTACATTCGAATCAATGTTGATTCGACGCTATAAAATGAGAATAATTTTTCTTCTACCGTTTGGATTAAATAATTCATATGCTTTAATGATCATTCAGTATTCGCATGCATGCACGTACATGCATTAGCTCAGAACAGAAAAATTAGTATGGGCTTAAAAAGAACATCCTGCAATTTGAAGTGTAATGTGAACAAAGGTAGGATTTATGTTTGAGTTGTTCCTGACTCCATGAATAGACAGCTGCATTTCATCTGCATATTGTAATCTCGGCACACTGAATACAACTGTTTTCGCTGGTACGGGCCACTATAAAACCAGAATGCAAATTATGCAGGAATTGCATTTTATATTAGCACAAATTTAATTCATAAAACATGATTCCTTACGTGATTTACGCAGTCCTTTTCCATAAGATGGTACTACTCTCTTCCATACGAAAAGTACGAGACTAACATGAACAACCAGCAAAATAAACATTGATGATATTATAATGAAGTTTCTGAAGATTTCTACAATACTCTGCGCTTCTGGCAACTGAATAGAAATGAGACACTTATTAGATCAATTTATATTATAGTCAATTTGTTTGTTTAAAAAAAATCTAAATACACTTTTTTTGAATTTTACCTTTAAAATCATTCCTATTACGAGTACGAATGGATTTCCACTGAAACCAAAGAATATCCATGTCAGTATTTTGTTCTCCCTCCTCATCTAGAAATTATTTAAAGCACATTTGTATAATAGCGTTGTAAATAGGTGCAAATAGTAAATCTGTTCATAAAATACGATTTTATTTAAATAAAATAAACAAGTTACTTACTGCAAAGTATCCAATGCAAAACCAAGATATTGTAGCAGCTACGCATAGGGGCCCGTAAATCAGTGAAGCTACCCATATAAATGTGTGGGGATGGTTAATACTGGGAGCCATCCCAACAATGCAAGCTGTCAATATTGCTTGCATGTCGAATATCATAAGGCTGTGTGCAAAAAATAAATTGCGACACAATGGCTCTAAATTCATGTTTCCTTCAATTCTCTTCATAAACAGTCTCCCAATTTTATGGAATTCACAGGTGATGAATATACCGATGATTAAGTACGGTGGCATTAACGCGGAGTAAAATCCCATCGCTATATACTGAAATAAGTTTTTTTAAATCATTCAAAATCATTAATAAAAATTTGTATTTTCTAAAAAGATAGATTTCATAATTATAATAATGTTTAAAGTACTGACGAAGAATATGTCCTTTTTGAACATAATTGTGGTGAATGAAAGAAGCCCCCAAAGAAGGGGGCCAGTGACAACAAGACAAAGCATATCAAAAGGGTTATGATGTTTTGTTCCATGTCTGAAGTAATAGGTCGCGAAACCTGCCAATACAATTATAGATGTAAATGAGACCACGTGTATCCAAAAAATATTTAGATACGCAATATTTATTGACTTTTATGTACATCTGCCATTTATACGCACACTGTTTAATAAAAATTTATCAATTATTTATGTTTACTATTCAGTAGTACCAAGGTTAAGACTGAATGCTGCATAAAATGCGAACTCATCGTAAGAAGATTGCCATAAGTAAATCCACCTTCCAGTTACGATAGCTCCCATTTTGAAGAAAACGATCGAGAATCCCATAAATAACCACATATAACATGGTGTTCCGGTGCGACAACAAAAGCAGAAACAATGTCCCAACTAAAATTGTCAAAAGTAAAATGGAGCGCATGTACATAAATATAGACAAATGGAGAGATCGTACAATTCATGAATTTTTTTAATCGATTTGAACGATTTACCTCTTTATCTGGCTCGATAGTAACACTACTACTTGTACAAACATGATTTCCGTTTCCACATTGTACATTTTCATTCGTATTTGTGAAATGTGGCCCGTTTACATCACGGACATTCATTTCTATTTGAGCAATCTCTCCATTAGCACAGTTTGCGTCAGACTTATAAACATCGTAATTTGTTTCCATTCTAGGCCGAACTTGCTCCACAGGAACTAAGGAACTTGATCTTTGTTGATTAGGATCATTTTTCGCATCTCCATTTTCCAAGCTGCCACACTTTGTGAGTCTAGATCCGGAAACTTGATTGCGTTTCAGGGCAACAGTGGGATTCGATATGAAAACATTTTGAACATTGGCCACTTCTTCCCAATAATCGTGTTCTATTGCTGTTCCAGTGTCAGGCTCCACTCTGAAACCATGTACACCAGTACAGTCACTGCAACACTGCACCATATTTTCTCTGCTAAAAATGCACAAAAATTGTACACAACAAAAAACTATTGTCGCACCCCTAAGCAGATTGAATTGACGAACAAAGCACCATTTCCATTTTAATGATGATTGCTTTAATATTGGTGTGATTTAATGAATCTGCAACAATTGAATACTGCAAATGCACGTATCACGTTTATTAGTATTTTAGCTGTCGCAATTTATTTTGTATTTTATGCTTTATTGCACAAATTCCCCTTCGTCATTTTTACAGTCACGGTTCTAAAAGCAAATAGTTCAAGCAATGTACAGCAACTTAGGCTGGATTACGCAAAGGAGTCGTTTTACTTATTGCTAGTCGATGGACATTATATACTACTGTCCACGATGCTATATGTATAGTAAGTTGTTCGACAATATGCAGCTAGCATACGGCTCGCGCATACCACGCCAAAACATTGTTTCCACTGTCCCCTAATAATTTGATAATTCTGTCTGAATTGACTTTGTATATGGAATTGTTGATACTGCGGAACAGAAATAATTAATAGGTATTGATTCCTTGTGCAGCATAGAATAGAATAATTTTTATAAACTGTAAATACTGAGTGATTGCAGGCGGACTACCTTTTCTGTAGAATTATATGGAATTAGAAATATTCTTGCTAGCAGTAAATATCACATGGTGGCATTAACTAACATGAGCCATGGGGGACGGTACGCTAAACCTATCATTTAAGTGATTTATACGTTATACTATTTGCAGCATAATCCCTACTTAAATACTACAGACACTTGTAAAAGTTGGTTTCACCAATGCAAGAATTCACAGATACATTTTGTTTGTTCTGAATTGCTGGTCAGCCTTGCTGTGTTTATTATTGTAAAAATATCAGTTCGTACATTAGAGAGCATTTATGATTGAATTGTCCTTGTCTGTTATACTAGTAACACAAGTATTATACAGATAGTAATCTTAACAAATGGCTAGCCCTCGTTCTTTAAATTTAGAACTGAAGCTTGCCGTAAAATTTCCATACTGATTGCATCGCCCCCAAGCAATCCATCAAACTTATTTAATCTTTGGACAATCCCAACGATAACGAAACACATAACAACATTGGATAACACTAAAAGCATAATAACGACAGAAATAATGCTAAAATTTAGATTCATATAATATTTTAAATCGTTATAATTTGATAGCTCTACAGATACAGCCCTCCCTTCAACCAAAGAACTGTTAAGCATCTCCACGTAATCCTCCTCAACTATCTTCCAATGATGTGGAAGAACTGCCTTTATAATCAATTTCGCATCATCACAAAGTCCGTAGGGGGTCAGTGTTTCCGTGTTATAGGAAATTTTACAGTGACACGGTAAGACAACCTCAAGAGCACCAAAATCGACCGGAGGTCGCAGAATTTTTACAGGCTCCTCGGCACAGTACACGAATATATCTTGGTTCTTGGCAGCAGGTCCAGCGACAACGTACCTATTCGTATCAATTTGGCGGAAGTACGGAAGATCTTTTGCATGCACCTCATCACAGTGAAGGTGACAGTATCTCAAGATATCCTCCTTGTGACCGGAGAACAAAGAGTGAATACAACCTTTAGCTACAACGCGACTGGAGAGCTCAGGAACTTCACAGAGAGCTTCAGATTTGCAGTCAGTGGCAAAAAGATGCTCCATATTTGCGTCAGCGATGAAATTGTAAAACGGAAGGTCATACTCACAAATTTCCGTCCTGTTAAATTCAGTTTTGATAAAAGGTTTAGGGACAAGTTTGTGCAAATTCAATTCTCCCGTTTTTCTCAGTGGAATGTAGAGTCGTATCAATAAATTGCCACTGGCCGTCACAGTACAGTCTGTCAATTCTTGTTTATAATAGGCACCTGGATCAGTGTCATGAAATGTCAGTTCAAGAGTTTTGGTAGAATACATTTTCTCCAATTCTTTAAATGCTGTTTGCAAATCATCTGTACTGATTAGTGTGGGTGGCAATTTGTAGGTGGAACAAACAGCCAAAGCATCTGTAAACATTTTATTGGTTGCGTGGAAATCTACGAGTTGAGCCAATTGAATGGATGTATGAGCATTGATGGTTGCAGCATATTTAACGTAGCCACCGATTCTAAATTTACTGGCTGTATCAAATTCGTCTATAAATCGAGCAAGCATCAGGTCATACAAACTCTTCTGCACCTGCGTAGCAGGTTTTGTTAAGTTTATATGAACGTATGTTCCAGGAGGACAAAGTTTAATGCCGTCTTCAATGTATCTGATATGAGCGTCTTCTGACATACCAAAACTTTGAAAATGCGGGGAAATTTCACCGCAACGAAATTCGTGAGAATAGAACAGCCTATTTTCGTTTTGTACAAAGTTTTTCCAGGGAAGCATTTTCTCATACGCTTGCTCAATGGCACTTCGTAGGTAATAGTCGACTGGACAAGACATTGTGGCCCAATTATCAGCAAAATGGTCACTTTGGTTACAGGCGCTGCCATAGCCGCGGGGCCACTTTGTGAATAGATCCGAGAGCTTCCATTTTGGTAAGGGGATCTCGAACAGAACAGGAATGAGCGTATGGTAGAAATGAGGGTAGCGTAGGATCTGTAAGTGTGCCCCAATGACAGTTTCTACCTCGTCTTTAGTTTCTGCTATCGTTACAGTCAAGGCATCACCCGTGAGACAAATGATACAAAGAACGATTTTCAAAAAGCCTGCAGGTCAAAGGAAATAATTACAATAATATGCAGTTTTGCTTAAATTAAGGTTGTATTTCATGTATTTCTCTCCCTATGCTGCACCGTGTTAATAGTTTTTAATAAAATTTCAGATTGCAAGATTATGTATTGGTCTGACACCAATACATATACCAATCTATAGCAATAGTCTGCTAAATATGTACATATATCAATCGAAACATATCTGCAGCCGTTACAAATTGTATCACTCACAATTTCATAATTTTTTGTACTTTGCAAATAACACGAATATCTAACAAGGCACGTAGAAATTATCGGTATGCTCTCCGCAATTCGAAATCTACGCTAAACTAAACACATAAGTCGAAATTGTGAGTGATACAATTTTGAGCGGCTGAACGTATGTTTCGATTGGCATATTTAACCAATGTGTCAGACTTTGCAATCCGAAGTTTTATTAAAAACTGTTAACACTGTGCAGCATAGGGAGAGAAACGCATGCAATGGAAAATGGAACCTTAATGGAGGGTGTACGGAAGAGGCAATTTTGTTTCTTACCAGCCATCGTGCAGTACGAATAACAATTGTGAACTGTTTTTTTTACTAATTCTCAAAGGATGTGTCGGAACCGGATTGAGTTTCATCATTAATGTATCAATAAAATGTTTACAATTACAATGGGTGCAATAGAAATGGAAAACAGAGTGTATAAAAGGGTAAGTAGCACATAGAGTTTCTTTTATTTGCTTTTGTTCACCTTCAATGCTACTTTGACACAATAGTGTGGCACGAAATAAAAGTTTAATTGTTACGGCCGCAGCGTCAAAATTTGGATCTTCTTGACTTGTATATATAAATTATAAATCTCATACAAACATAACCTAGATCATATTAAGTACATATGTATAAAGGAAAGTATAAAGGGTTATAAACGCATATTTACCTTATCATCCGTTAATTAAGTAAATGGAAGGATACGTAAACATATACGTAAAATAAACAAGACAACACAACATTTATGTATGTATAATTATTGTACTGTTACCATTAAAGGATAATCGATAGCTTTATGGATAATCGTCTTACTTCACAAGAAAATTTCGTAAGCATGTATATATTATATATACACTTTACGTTGTGTACATATACACGTAAATATCGTCAGACAATTTCCTTACAAAAGGACTACTCATTGCTGAATATAAATAAATCAGAAATAGAAATAATCAGATCAATTATAATCACATGTGTAATGGGGCTATTATTAAAGTAAGTTGATCAGTCATTACGTGAGTCATTTCAGAGGTTACAATAGGAATTAAATTACATGAAGTCTAACTGTAGGTACTTTCCGTATTATTTTCTGCAATATGTACAGAGTAGTGGTCGAGTAAATAAGTGTGTGCAATTTTAAACAAGGGCACAGCAACAATGTGTGTACACTGCATTTATTATTGGTGAGTAATCAAGTGTTTATAATATAGTAGCGATTGTATTACTACTTCTATTCTTTAAACAAGGACACAGCAACAATGTGTGTACACTGCATTTATTATTGGTGAGTAATCAAGTGTTTATAATATAGTAGCGATTGTATTACTACTTCTATTCTCCATGTTATCTACTCGAAACAGGGCCAGAGCCACACAAGTATAGCGGAGAAAGGCTGTGACAACTATAACGAAAACCATAACAAAAAGAATTTCAATTTTAAAATGCATTTCAATTAATTTTTCTTCCAACACTTTCATTCTGGATGCATCCACGACCCCACCTACATGACTACTGGCTGTCGCTGCAGTCAAAGTGTCAATTTCCTGTTCTGATTCCCTTTTAGTAGGGAAACCATTTCCCGCCTCAAAGGTGGTCTCATTCTCACTAATATCATGTGTAAATATAGCCTCAGTCAATTTACTCACAATTTCAGAGTTTTCAGTACGCTCACTTGAGTTGGTCAAATTTTCCACTTCCTTTTCGGTAAACAGTAATAAAAAAGGCATGATGTGATTCACATTAGAGTCCACAATCGCACTACATGGGGCAGAGGGTTCCAGAGTCTGCCCATAATACTTGAGAGCACAACCACACGAAAGTTTGATGACAACTGCTCCGAATTCCTCGTTCTTAATGACCTGGTAGTGGTCCTGAGCACAAGTTAGCAACATTGGCCTGTCTGAAAGCGGATTTTTCCCAGCAGCTGCATATTGATCTGAATTAATTTTCTTCAAAAAGGGCAAATCATTAGGGTCATACAATTCGCACTTCATTTGACAGTTAGAACGAATCCCATCTACATTCTCATTCATTATAGCACTGTAGCAGGAGTCCGCCACTTCCCACTCAGATATTCTAGGAACTTTACAAAGCACATTGGATTTACACAATGTAGAGTGTAGCACACTTGAGCGATTCTTTTGAGTCAAAAAAGTTCCTTCCACATTTCTCAACTGACAAATTTTTGTCGTTGACTCTGAGTTTACAAGAAATGGCACTGTTCTAACTTTAATCAGACTTTCACTCACTTCATGTTTTATAATAGGAACCAGAATTCGCACGATTAAACT
>JABASC010001867.1:0-20533 GCA_019776185.1 Plutomurus gul | reverse complement strand
TTTCCCAAGGGGTGTCAACGGACAATAGAAATTAATGGTTTCGGGATATGGACCTCACTGTGTATAGTATGTAGAAGTTATAACGTCGAAAAATTTGTGTCACCACACCATAATTATAAATCTTAGGGGATTGTTGGTTGAAGGGGCGAACACATTTGCTACACAAGTGAATGGAGATTTCGAAATTTTTGAATTTCTCCGAACCTATTTGTCGTAGATGCCCACCCAAACCACGTTCTGACCGAAATTTTTTGCTCTATCTAATGAATGATGTATTGTGTAAAAGTGTAATGCCAAGAGAAATCGTGTGCATTTGGCAAAAACTGAAAAGCAGGCAAATCTAACTGCCGCTCCTATTCTCCCAATGTAAAAAGCCAGGTAAAAACAACTACATTTTTGGCAGTTGAAAATAACTGTGTGACAGTTGCCTTCGTGTCCGGGCATGTATGTAGGTTTTTCCCTAGATTTAGCAGTTTTGCTAGTTCTCAAGTTGGTGGAGAGATGATAATATGGCCGTATTTTAAAAATCCTGAGACACTCTGTACAGAGTGGGCTCTATAACCTCTAATAAGTACGCAAGACAGGTTGATTACATCTGGTTACCTGTAAGGTAGATTCGTTTCGACTATAAATTAGCGCCTGTGTTCCTGTATTCCTGGTTTTGTAATGATTTTTACAATCGAAAAATGTCTACCGTAAAGGTAACCGTAAATAGATCAACCTACTTTGCAAACAGTACCCAACAAAAGTTGTGTTTAATTTTGATCCGGTGCAGGAAACATGATTATGAAAACTTTCTATGTACATTGCTCTTGCCCGATAAGCGCGCTAGAGCATCGATGTTTGCTGTCAGAGCTTTCAATACAGAAATTGCCCTTGTTCGTGACCAGGTGTCTCAAAAAGAGACGGGTCTGGGTCGAATGATTTTCTGGAGAGATATCATTAATCAACTTTTCCACACTAAAAACAATTCTAATCACAAATCTGTACCCCGACATCCCGTGGCTACAGAATTAAGTAGGGTAATGAATTATTCATATTCCATTATTATTTATCTTTTCCGTTAGAGACTGCACAGTACTTTTGTGCTTGACGAATTTGTCTAACATTTGAAATTCGAATATTAGACGCTGTTAGAAAACAATTTATCCAAAAAATGGTTTGTCAATCTCGTGGATGGACGTGAGAGAGTGATGACGGATGCACCATTTAGAACCATAAAGGATTTGGAGAATTATTGTGACCAATCATTCACTCCTGTGCTGTATGTAGGCCTTGAAATTTTAGGTAATTTTTCTCCACTAAACCCAAATATATAGAATTTTTTAAACTGAGTAGAACAAAGGGGTGAAAGTAACAGTTAAATACCTATAATATTTGTGCTGTAGGAGTAAAAAATGTAGAGGTTGATCACGCTGCAAGTCATCTTGGCAAAGCTATTGGATTATCTACATTTATAAGAAGTTTGCCTTACAACTCTCAGCGAAGACGAGTATTGGTGCCACAAGATCTAATCCTTAAGCACAAACTATCCCAAGAAAATTTTATTCGGTACACACAGAAGGAGCGAATTCAAGAACTAGTATTTGAATTAGCATCACAAGCCCACAGTCACTATGAAAAAGTAATCAAATATATTAAATAGCATACCTTCCTTGGACCCTGAGTGGAGTATATCTCAAATCTTAACTAGCGAATTCAGATAATGAATCATTCTTTCATGCTTCTTAGGCAGAGTCATTAAAGAAATCTGTGCGTGGAACTGGTGTTCCTGTGTTCCTTTCTGGCATCCCTGCCAAAGTGTACTTGAAACGTCTTCAGAAAGCCAATTTCGATCCCTTTGACCCTTCTCTTTCGAAGCGATACGGCCTTTTACCATTTCATTTGTACTATCACAAGATTAGAAGAAGTTACTAACATAAGTGTAGTTGACTTACTTTGAAAGTCTAGTGTAAAATAGAAGTTTATATCAACTAGTCAGCTATTACGATTATTATGTGTAAATAAACATGATTTTTAAAATTGACAAAATAAATATTTACAATGTATACCACCATACCATTTATCTAATTGCTTTTTGTATCATTTTAAAGCACTTTGGATTTTGGATTAGAATTGTTGCAATGAGCAATTTAGGAAGGTCCGTTGAAAAACCGCTTGTATCGGTGTACAAAAAAGTACAGGCAGACGGAACTCTCGACCCAAGACCGTTAATTCAAACCGATTATGATCAAGTAGTTGATTTCATTAAAACTTCGTTCCCGAAAGCAACAAGAGTCCAACGAGAGGTTGAGCAAACCTTAAAAAGGGTAGGTATTGAAGACAAAAGTATTATGGTTTGTTCGTGTTGAATGAGATATCAAGTAACGCCTTAAATTTTTTAGACTTTCGTTTTGGGACAAGCTGAATCAAATAAAAAAATTAGAAAAATCAAAAAGGACATTTTGATGAGGACGGTTAAGACGCATACATCGGTGACGAGGCGGAAATTGCTCCATAAACTCCAAAATACAATTCCTAAGAAAATCCCATACAGCGACTTCATTGAATTGAACAAGATGTGGAAAGCATATGCTGCAGATCTGCTTGAGTGAGTTCTCACAATCTGCCTTATTCAATATAGTACTCATTATTCCCTGTGCTATAGCTAAGTGTCCCTTATACATATCAAACAAATATTTACATAATGATTGATTCTATCATCGACCATTTTTTATTTTAGTGGGGAGTGGCAGCCGCAATTAAAAATGAATCGAATCGATTTCCACGGAGCTTTTGTAGAAGTTGTTCACTCTCGTTGTGATCAACTTTCCGGTTTGAGCGGTATTGTGATAAAGGAAAGCAAAAACATGTTTGTTATTGTTACTCCTTCCAATGTCACTAAAAGTAAATTATAAAATCGAAAACTCATGAATCTTATTTATTGTTGCTTCTGATTCATATTAAAGTATTGAACCTAATTAATGCAAATCTTTAGATATTCCCAAACGAGAAACAGTATTCGACGTTCAGATAGATGAACCCAAAGGAACTATGCGAATTTGCGGAAACTCACTGCTCACAAGACCTTCTGAACGTGCTTGCAAAAAAAATAAATCTTTTATGGAATACGAATCTCTGAAAATATACAAATCAAAGTTAGCCCACAGCAAATGACGGCACGTTATTTACACAAATGTACAATCATTTAAAGCAGTCTAATATTTTAAAATGAATGATTACCCCTTACGCTTACTCAGTCTAATATTGTTATTTAATTATCTGAACAATGTATTTATTGTCTAACTCATTGTATAAAAGTTTATGTCGTAAAATATGATTGTAATGGTTCCCCAACAATGTTTTCTAACTTTAACAACATCTTTTGTGTTTCTGCTTCTACATCATTGTCTTCATCGCCCATTAAATCTGCCAAAAATGGTACGGCTGGGGGTAATAGTGGGAGAAAATCTTTTCCAAGTTCATTAGCGGCAGCCTCTAATGTCGAAATCACAAATAGCCTTACCACTTTGTTGGTATGCTGTGATTTGTACGATATCAATTCAATCAAATGTTGCCAGCGATTCAAATCGTTTGTAGCAACAGCTAACTGTACGATAGTGTCGTTTATATCTTTAATTTTGATTTTGCCACTGATGACAAAGTCTGATTCAATCTGTTGTAGCAAATAATGGCGAATTTAGAATAATATTTAATAAAATAAAGGTATTTCAACTAAGAAACATTAGAAAGACGGCGTACCAAGTCCACGAGAGGTTGCACAAGCGAATTGAATCTATCGTTGGTGATAAATCCTTCACGGTCATTGAAAAATATGTGATAGAAGAACTTTAAGATAGACTGGGTTAGCGTCAAATCAGTCGCTAGGAAAGATGTGGTCTTGTTTATAACATAACCGGCAAATGTGGTAAAAAGACTTTTCAATCTTTCTGCTGCAGCTGCGCTCAATCTACAGATTCAATTTGCAATTTACGAAATCATTTAACAGCAATTCAATATCAATACTCCCACGAATGAAAGAAATCTACGATAAGAATCACCTGTAAAACGTGATACGGCGATTTAAGTTGTCATCACTCCAATCAAATATCCTGTGGTAAAAAGGTCTAAAATGACCTTCAGACATCTTTAGAACAATTCCAGTGATTAAGCAATCCAACACTGTATCTTCAACTTCATTCAGTTCTTCATCCTCAGCGTCACAAGATATTTTGGTTAAACCATCTTCATTCTCACAGAACTTTTCGCGAAAAGGTAGAAAGTCTTCTAAAAATGCGTCACATATGGATGCCGATATGATAGAAAATTCTGCTCTGGAGGTGGCAACCAAGTTTTCTTTGAGTAGGCCCATCAGAATCTTTATTGATTTGGGATAACCGACAAGATTAGAGAATACCCCACGAATAGACACCAAGGAATTCCTTAGGGGTATTTTAGCAGCGATCGTCTTCAATAGTGTCTTTAATCGTTGGTCGAAAACCTTTTTCCTGTTGTTCGCTTTCTCTCCAGCACCAAATCTTCCGTCGAGCTTTAAGACTGCAGTTAGGACTTTTTGTAAGAACTTTGCTCCTATAAATGTACCCAACTGCTCCACCAATTTGTTCAGACAAGTCATTGTGCTAAGACAAAGTAGGTTAGCCTTCAAAAAGGAGTTATCCTCGCTTTTATTGTCATTGTCCTCTTCGTTATTAACAGCTTCCATGCTTTCATTGTCACGCAATTGCTGTTTGGCACATGTCTTGATTGCTTTTAATATGGCGGATGTTATATCCTTCAGGTTTGGTAATATCATAGACTTTAAGCAAAATAATTCGCCCAAGCAGAGCAAGGCTGATGAACAGAGTAGTTGATTTTGGTTGGAGACATGGGAAAATGCCAAGTTACACACGACCGCAAAATTCTCAGGATATGTCAAAGCTAAATGCTTAGCGATAAGTTTAAGAGATAAATATGCAGTTTGGATTAGCACAACAGTTTCGTCGTTGTCCGGCTCGGTGTCTGCCAGCACGACTAGAGGATCCAATAACTCTAACAAAACTTCCATATCCTTAAACCATTCCACCTGAAATATTTATTAAAATTGTGAATTTATACAACGCAATGGTCAATGTGACTTTATTTAAAAGTAAACCAACGTATTTAAACTAAAAATATTGTAACCTTTTGCATAATACGCTGGTTTAGCATGTCCATGATTTTTCTTTTCACACTCGTGTCCTCTTGAGCCAAAATTGATATTACAACACGAACGAAATTCGTGGGCTCAAGAACTGCATTTATCTTTTCTACAACTTCCAAATTTCTATGAGCAATCAGTCTGAAAATCTTGTCTTCATTTAAGGAAGAAACTTGCCTGGAGAAACTAAGGCATTTTTCCAGAAACGAATTGTACCGTAGTCCTTCATCCTGGAACTGCTCCAACTAAGGGTAATAAGGAAATAATAATTAGAAAATTAGAACATCATTTGTTGTACAATTATTCACAAGCTAACTTAAAATTTGATTTACAAAGTACCTTGGAGCAAATTTTGGAGACTAATTCAAGCGTAAAAAATACAACAAGCTGAACATCCCTAAATCCTTCTTTTCGACTGATATCTAGGATGGACTTGGATATTGTATCTTGAGTGTTTTTGACTCGTTGGAACTCATCTGTAGTTAGCTCTCCTGTGTTTTACACAAACATAATTAGTATTTTTATATTGTGATTTAGTATTATATTTGTATTTTTACAAAATAGATTAGAATCTATTTTAAATTGCTTACTGTTATACAGCGGCAGAGACATTAAGAACCCATAAATCTTTTCTAATGTCGTAAGAATTATTTTATCTTGGAATTTTAAAACAAGTTCCATCGCCAATTCTAAATCCGTGTTCAGGTTACTCCTACAAGAAAAATATGTTATACGATGTGCAAAAAAATCTGTATCACAGAGGCAACTGTAAACACATAGACATACCTCTTCTTATCTCTATTCAATGCATTGTCAACGATAATAATGCAGATCTGCCACATTGAATCCGATGGATCCAAAGTTTCAACCAACGAAGTGAAGACAGGAACTCTTCTGTGTGCAGGTATGTCTTGCACCGCAGAAGTAAACACCCTAAAAATGCCTGCAGACACCAAATTAGTAGAGACCTGCTGTACATTTCCTCTCCCAGTTTTCGCCAATGTGGGAATGATTGAAGTAACGGTTTGTTGTATGAGCTGAGTGCTGTACGTGTCATCTTGACGCAAGATAGAATTCCCCATAAATGTGAACAAACTCATAATACCATGTAGAACTTGTTCCTGAAAAATAAATGTAGGTATTCATTCATAATAATTCTCTTCAATTCCAGTCTGTATTATATGTAATACGACGGTTCATGCAATTCTACTTACAGGGAAGCGCTTTGCTGCATAATTAAGTAAGATGAGTGCATGATGGTGCGTTTGCGGATTTCTTGAACATCGAAGGCAGTCAATAATCAATTCTACATTAAAGTGCACCCATTCTGTAACAATTGAAAATCAAAATTAAGAGACTGTTATTTGAATAAATAACACATAATTTATGATTGATTACCATCGGAGTCGGGCTTAGTGGAATTCTCATCTTCTTGACAACAAATTGTGAGCCCCGTGAGAACCAACTGCTTCAAATACTCTACCGGTGACTGTTCCTCCAGAATGATACAACTGAAACATACATAATCTTTGTATT
This sequence comes from Plutomurus gul, assembly GCA_019776185.1. Classification (NCBI taxonomy): domain Eukaryota; kingdom Metazoa; phylum Arthropoda; class Collembola; order Entomobryomorpha; family Tomoceridae; genus Plutomurus; species Plutomurus gul. The sequence continues at coordinate 13,821 of JABASC010001867.1, read as the reverse complement.
GTAATTAAGCGATTATCACAGAATGCTTGTATATTTAATTTATCTATACGTTTTCAGTATGCGGAATAAAGGTACAATCAGTTTGGCCTTGTTCTTCAAAGTTTTTTTCGTTTGAATGAACTCAAGAATGACTTCAGTTTTCTTAGTCCAATCAGCATCCAAAGTTTCCATCATTTTGCCGTTTTTGTCTGCCTTTGTGTTTTTCCCATTGATGAGTGACATCGAATTTCTTCTTTGCATTCCAATACATTTGACTAACTCATGTGCAACAATAGTTGCGTCCAACAGCCATTTTCGAACACATCGATGTATAGAAACTTTAATCTAAGAACATGTGTTTGAAGATTATTCGCTTTTCATTTCAGTTGAAAAGAACGTTTAATGATTATGCAGTACACTCACCTCTGGATGCTTACAACTCAGAACAGTGTCAACCATTAAACTAAAGACAGCTTTTTTGTCTTGAACAGAGTAAGCTTCATACACTTCTCTTGTGATTTTTACTATTATCTTTTTACATGTCTGCTTCTTCTGTAAAGAGGTTAAGACAACACTGCGGGCATTCAAAGAGCCGTCGTAGCAGTCAAGCAAAGCTAGGAGGATTTGCGACTCAACGTTGGATGCAAGAAGTTTCTCCATAGTTGGCGTCAGGTGATGAAAAACCTATTTAGCAAATGTAGCATGAGACAGTGTTAAGTTAGAAACAATAGACAATGAAACACTATAGTATCAATGTAAATGTTTATGGCCTACCCCTGAGGATATGTGTTTTAAAATGTCGAGAATTCCAAAAATAATTTGAGGATCCGCCTTTAAAGCTTCGACGGTAGTAAGGAAGCGATTACGAATTAAATCAAATTCCGGCATACATAATGCATGAGCTACAATAATATGGCCTTGTCTACAACAAAATATGCATTATTAAGTAATCTAAACAATAATTTTGTTCAATATTTCATTGGATAGGCTGAAAAATTCTTACTGTTCATCTGCTATTATTTCTTTCCGATACCCAAGTAAATGGTTATTGAAGTCATTCAAATCCTTTTCAGCGCATTTAGCATTGACTGCCTCGATACATGTTAGACACCACAAACGTAGACGATGTGATTTATGGGAAATTAGTTGTGTGATCAAAATTTCTAAAATCGGCCAATAATCTAAATTCGAAACTTTTACAATAATCATGGGAGTGTCTTGTTTAATGGATCGGCTTCGTAAATTTCGTACAGCCACCGGTGATTTTACGGCAAGGATTTTCTCCTCTTGACTGACGGATACGTTTTTAACAAATGCAGTTACAAATTGTAAGGTTCTCAAACAAAAATATTCAGCTTTCATCTGCATGTTGGGATTTTCCTCATCGATAAGAGAGTTCTCTACACAGACCCGTAATAGCATGTTACACCAAAACGTTGTTTCCTCGACTTCATTCGTAAAGTATTTCTGCAAAAATATATTTGAGTTATATTGATAAAATTTTAACAAAAGAAAATTCTAAGAAATACATGCTCGAATACAATTAATTGAATATAAAATTTTATAAAAAATATATACCATAGTGAAATCTTTCAGAAATTGCACGCATGCATTTTTATTGTCCAATCGTTCACTGGTTTGCCACACAAATCTAAAAATACTTTGCAACTGATCCTCTCTTTTTGTTTCCATGTCCAGAATTGACGTCAGTACGAGACCCAGACTTAGCTGATTTTTCTTTACAGCCAGATCAATGCACTTTGCAAAATTTTCTTTTGTGACGGGATATTCCACTGCAGTTGAACACGGAAACTGTAAAAAATATTGTCCAATCATATATATGTAACCATGTATATAGCAATAATCGAATAATTTTTATGTCAGGTCAAACTAATTTGAGGTAAATACCCTTTCTGCCGCTTTCAATATTTTATTTACATCAAACGATCGATTCGTTGGGAGACAGGCAAACACTATTTCTAACAGTGTAGAAAATTCGGAATCCCACAAAAAATTCATCGATTCGTTCGCATTTGCCGAAATCAACTCGTAAGAAAATTGAGCTAAATCATCCATAGTGAGTCTGTCCTTCTCCAAAACTATTTATGGGACATTTATAGAAATAGAACAAAAAAATGTACCCGGGAAATTAAGGGTTTGTAGCAACGTTTTATATAGATATATATTCAAATATTTCGTAACAACACCTGGCTTATATTGACTGAAAAATTCATCCTTGGTGGCAAATTTTGATTGCAAGATGATTTTGGCATATTTCAATTGGTTCAATGTTCGAGGAAACATCAATGGAACGAAAGCTTCAAAAATCTGAAAGCAATCGAATAAACATGACTGTCAACGAAATCGTAAAATGCAATGAATGTTCATTATCTAATTGTAAGTGTAAAAAGTAAATTTTCAAGATTACCTTTGCTTTTTCTTCTTTTGTACAGGTACAGGAGGCTAACGAGCACAATTTCTTCAATGCTATCCTTACACAATGTTTACTGACTTTTATGGCAGTTACAGCAGACAATCTTTCAATCAGCGTGCCCGTTGAAAACAGTTTTTTCAGTAATTTCACTTTAACTTTTAATAAAGTTAGGACAACAGCTTTACTATCATCTGTAAATCTGGGCCAAAGAAGTTGGGCGGTTGGGTTTTCATCAAGAACAAACTTTTTCGCTTTGACGACTACTTTCTGTTGAGCTGTTTTTACGGCAACTTTTGCATCGAGTTTAATTTCCTTTTTCTTTATTTTAGGAGCTAACGCTCGTTTAACTAATGAATTTATAGCTTTTGACCGAATGTTAGCATCTGAATGCTGTGACATGAGTTCCATGTTCCTTCGTTTGTTGGAATGTGCCAAATCCTGGCCAAATTGCTCATCCATTCTACATGCAATATCGAATTCTAATGGATATTGTCTTTCAAATCGTGTAAGAAAATCTTTAGCCCATTTCTGAATTTTGACTTTTGAATTGTTATTTTTATACACCATGTACACTCTTCTGAAATGCAAAATTTTAGGACATGTTAATGCTTTCTTTATGTTCACAAAATTGGTCATCCCCCACATATTAATTTTATTATATACCTCAATATTTCACTACGTTGTTCTACGGTCATTTCTATTCGGTCTACCCAATTCAACAAAGTTGTCGGGGTTAGTTTATTACTCTCATGTGCATTCGACACAATAAGCTTTAAAGTTGTGTTGGAGAAATCCCAGTCTTTAGAAAGTTCAGCTACACCATTCATCGCTTTATTAAAATCACTTGGATCTGGTATATGGCACTTTTTCAGAAAAAGTACGGCCATATTTATGAGTAAATATGCCTCCGTTGTTAGTGAGGGTGGATGGAACTAAAATAAATTGATTCATTAGTATATTTGTTAATATTTTGGATGTAGCTAAAATATTTTCAATCACCTTTAAAATGGACCTTAATATTGGCATTAGTTTTAGGTTTATAATAGGTTTCAAGTCAGGAGATTCATTTGTAGACATTTGAAGCAACGCTATTAAAATATACATCATTGCATGAATTTCTTCATTCTTCTGCAATTGCTCTTCAAGACTGATGGTTTCGAACAACTCTTTAATCTGGCTTATCAGTGTTGCGGCCACCGCCTTTTTGTTATTAGTGTGAATAGTTTTGGTATGTATTTTCCTGCTCAATTTCGTCATTATTCCGATTAATGTTGATGTCATAAAGGCAACATACACTCTCAGATTAGACTGACGATCGATGTGCACCTGGAAATATTTATCACATTGAAATGCAAGGAAAAACCAATGAACAATGAAAAAATGTTGACATATTTAATGTTTTACTCGTGAAAATTTTCCTAATGTGGCAAAAAGCCACAAGACAAAGTTTACATTGTCGTTTTCGAACAAGACAGCTTTCGGTACAGCCATTGCAGACTCAACGTAAGGCTCTAACCACTTCCATTCCAGATGAGTTTTATATTTTCCAATTTCTAGTACCTGAGGCAAATCAAAAAAAGTTCTTTGATTCGGCCACATGATAACTAAACAAATGAACAATTGAAAACTTTACCTGAACGATCAGCACAAAACTTTTAGTATCGTGGAAAGGTAGTATGCATTCCAGGAGGGAGCCTATATTGAATTTCTCAATATGAAACCTGTGCAGTGCATCGTACAAAAATTACATAATTATTGTATGTTGTATATCAGACAATGTTACTATTACATATGATACGAGTAACACGTCTCATTTGAAGCCTGCCTAATTATAAAATCATAATGCATATACCTATGTATTAGCCACTCGATTGGTTTTAAAGAAGCTTTTATCGTAAGATAAGGAGATACTGCTATGAGAAAATCCTCAATAATCTCATTTATCTTCTTATTAAGGGATTCATCTTCAACGGATCGTTCCAAATTTTTTGACTCCTCATTAAATATCATGGAATGAAGAAATGGAGAAAATAAACGGTCATTAATGGTAGTCAGCTCTTGAAGACCTTCAATCCCTATAAAATTAAAATTGTCATTCAAGCATCTTACTATTTTTTTGCATAATTAAATCCTATTCGAAAAGACAATATTTACAGTTTACCTATTTGGTAAAAAGTTTCTCTGTCATAGTTGGCAGCCTCCGACGGTTTGAACAGAATCGAACATGGTCTTCTTTCCGGTACAAGAAGGGATGACGGTGCCGAAGATAACGCTGCTAACTGGCGCTTCAATGAAGAACTCATGGTCAATAAAAACTAACAATATTGACACTAGCACTTGCACAAGGATTTCCAGTTTCCAGTGTTTCCAGACAATTTCTTTTTCAAAATTAGGCTGCTGATGCTTAATATATTTATTCGTATGTGTTCAAGTCCGGTCAGTCCGATGTCCGGTGGTGCAGTGCACAATGCACATGTAATAATTTAATGTTAGCGCAAATTTTGTAACAATATCATGTATGAGGATTTAGCTCAAGGCTACCGTGTAAGGAACGGTCGGGTTATTTTCATGAACAACAATAGAACATATTACTTTTATAGAGGAAGCAAATTGATATTTATTTGACACATTTCCAAAAAGATCGTGCTCTTTTAATACTGATGACATAAAATCAGCAGATAATTTGCCGTACGTCAACAGTCTACACGTCCGATAGCAGTAATGCTGTACCCCAAGTTATTTTTACGAAACCTAATTCCAATCGATTACAGTGAACACTTACACCTATGCTTTTTTTGAGAAAACTTGATTCAAAATAGAGTCTGACTTTGTGACTTTACCCAAAAATAATGAACACAAATACATGAAAATAAATTTGAATTTGCTTCTTGCAATTACACACAAGTTAGTATAAAGTTTTTTTTATTTCTACATTTTTTCCCTTATTAATTAATTAAATTAATGTTCCTGTCGAAATCTGTTTGTTATTGGCTTTGGTCTTAGTCTTGGGTACATATTTTTTACCATGAAAAAATTCTTGAACTTCATCTAATGTTTTTCCTTTTGTTTCCGGTAGGAAAAAATAAACATATACAGTACTTACAAGGGTGCAAGCAGAAAAAAACCACATAGTCGATTCTATTCCAACAGCTTCGTTAACTGGTTCGAAAAATCGCACAATTAAAAATGAAAGTATCCAAAGGAAGCTGGTGGCTACAGAGGAAGCGATACCTGTATACATAATTAGTTCAGGATTGTAATACTATTACATATTTGTTTTACATATTTATGTTAAGATATTTATTAATATAATATGTCGTACCTATAACGTGATTTGGCAAAATTTCGCCGACCTGAAACATTAAGAAACGTTTCATTATACATACATAGGAATAATTTTTACAAATTAAATTAGACACACATTGCAAAAACGCTCCAAAAAATGTAAGTTTTGCCTTTACCGAATATTTGTCGACATTTAATGATACTGTACTTTTAAATTTTTTAATTAAACAATTTTGAACCAACATCTATACTGCAAGGGATATTTTAGTATAATTTTATAGTATAGATTTTGTTAGAAACTTTCAATCTTGCTTATATAAATTTAAATTGAGAACCCAGTAAAAGAAATGAAAGATGGGATTGCAAAACCCTCTCACTGGATTAGCGGATATGATAGTTGGACAAACACAACAGGAATATCGAATACGAAGGTGATAGGTGGCACATCTGAAATATTTTGAAATACATGTGATGTGCCCTAATGTTTAAAAATTTCTGAATTTACTTACCATTAGCCATGCAGTAGGACCTAAAAAATTCAAAATAAAAGAAACACAAATTAATATCAAATGAATTATTAAAAATTAACTTTGAAGGCATTTCACTATAATTTTTGTAGATAGTTTGAATATTTGAAAAGTTGAACAAAGTCTACGAGAGTACAAAATCACTCCACACTCCAGACTCCACATATAGGTATATATCTAATAGTAGCATAATAGTAGGAATGCATTTCTCGTCGCTTGATATAGGCACTCAGTTTGATTGTAACGGTCTGCATTCAATTCACTGGACTTTGTTCATGTTCTTTTGGATTCGATTTTAATTGATGGGTCTTTGCATGGTCTTTGTGATTTGTATACTATTTTATTGGACTTTTTGGCATTGGATAAATGAACCGAATACCTAAAATACTTTTTAATGTAAATTTTCGGTAAACTTTTTCTGAAAAGTTTTCGGCTACAAGACCGAAACATGCATTTACAATTTACAATGCAATATATGATGTTACAACATTAAGCCCTCCCCAAGAAATCTATACACTTACTAACAAAGCACTACCCCCCACCAATAAATTGTATTATTTAGTTATCTGTACAAGAACTCAAATTACCTATTCCAAGAGAAAAGGCTGAAATGTAGACCACCAAAGACACAAGAGGTAACCAACCCAGTTTCACTTCTTCACCATCTTCTTGTAAGAAGAAAAACAAGCCCAAGGTAAACAAAGAAACGACCAAAACTAAATTTGAACATATGAGTAGAATTCTTCTTCCAAGCTTTTCTACCGTCAGCACAGCTATGATTGTAAATATAACTTGCACAATCCCTACTATAATGGTACTCAAATTGGCATCCATTGTCGATCCAGCATCTTTGAATATGCTTACAGTGAAAAACGTTACTGCATCAATTCCACAGAGTTGCTGCAAATGAAAAAAAACGTAAGTATTTTAGATGTAATATTTTTCGATTGTCCCCATATGAAAATTATACGCATATTTGATAGGAACACGTTGTTTCCAAATTCATGATAAACTTTCTTCATAAATTTACGATTTTATTAATAAATATTATTACTGACGAACGGCATTACCGCTTTTACCACCTTTTGGTACAAGAGGACTTACTTGGAATATTAGCAATAAAATGCCAATTGAAATCGGTTTCAAAACGGTTGTATCTGTAAATACTTCTCTAAATGTGGCGTCTTGATGTATTTCTACGTTTTCTTTTACCTGAAATTAATAATAAATTCTTTGTAACATCACATATGTATGTACCAGAACAACTAATACTGGTTTGACTAGTACTGTTGAATTGTAGGTACTACAATCTATCACTGGTATAAGTACATAGGAAATGTATTTTAACTTTAATAATTACAATTGTAAATTCCTCTTCGATATCTCCAGCACTGTTGGCACCTCTCAACCATACAAACGCTTTCTTTGCTTTGTCATAGTCCTCTTTTCCAATCAAATATCTCGGAGATTCTGGTACAAAGATGAGCATACTAATGCAAATGATTGTAGGCCCAATGCAAATGATGCACAACCAATTCCATGACACAAAGGCTCCGACAACGTATACAAAAAGAATTCCTGAGACTATTGAAAGTTGGTAGCACGAACCTACAGCAACAAGCAGTTATATATATTAGTCAAATTTTCTCTCTCTACTTTGGGTTCCTTACATATGTTCAACAACAATGAATTTACCTAAAGCTCCGCGAATATTCGGTTCTGCCATTTCTGCAATAAATACTGGTACGGCAACACAGTAGGTTCCACCACAAAATCCTGAAAAAAATTGCATGAAACACATTGTAACGAGAATCTTTTAGAAGTTAAGCCCTTTAAAATCCACAAAATGCAATTTCTGTAGTATTTGTATTTAGAAATTTTTATTCTTTAAAACGACAGCAATTGCAAATTATCTGTAAACTATAGCACACACGATTTACATTCTAAAATGAATTCTTAACCGAAATAAAACGTAGCCCCGTTGTATTCATTGGTAGCGATCCAATGACTGCTGTACTTTACCTGTAACGAACCGTCCTGCAAGAAGCATTGCGTAATTTTGAGCAAAAGCCATGAGTAACCAGCCAATAGTAAACGGAATCGAAATATATATCATAACAGGTTTCCTTCCAAATCTTTGAATTAAAAATGCAGCCGGATAAACCGCAACTAAACACGCTAACTGTAATAATCAGAAAGGACCTTTCGTTCTTATTCATTTCATACAATGTATTGTTCGTATTATGTTTATCAAACATATTAGAGTAAGTGAATCAGTAAAGAAAAGAAATACTAAAAGAATTGATCGCTAGAAATTAAAATTGCAATGAATAAGAATAATTAACAAATATTTAATTAACAAAAACAATATGTAATATATTCCTGAAGAAATAAAAATTCATGACCCTGTTTATATTTCACATATTAATTTTCATGAACTAAACTCACAGATGCGAGCGCCGCTAGCCATGACTCCTGGTCGCTTGTCAGACCACCAAAAGATTTTCTATCGTCAATATCTGGTATTGCAGGACTAGTCCATCCGTTAGATAGTCCGAATTGAAATCCTCCAAGATTTGCTAATAGAAGAAATATTTTCATATTGTTTACATCAATGTTTTATAAACATCTCTCTTACAAAGACCTTTATAAAAATAGTTTGGTTATAATTACCTGCAACTGCCGCAAAATATTGGGGCCCTCTCTTAGCCACAAATTTAAATTGTGCATCAGCCATACCACGCACTGTGTTTTCTGTAGATTTGAAAATGTATTTCACACAATATTTTCAAAACCGGTTTAAGGGTATCTCAATTGTGGTGGTAGTATTGCAGTTGTATTTATTATATTATGAAGGATAAATTCGGTTGAATTGTATTTAGATTCATTCGAGTATATTCGGTAGTTCTTACCTGTTGGTGACAGAGGAGAAATATTTGCGACTTTTCACTGTAATTTAAATAGATAGATGAAGAATATTCCTTTATTTTGTGTCGTATTTATCTACGAACTGTCAACGATGACAGTACATAGAGTAAGACACAACACAACTGTCAGGATCCGTTTGTAACACTTGGGATTTACATCAAACACTTATAATATCATACTTTGAAGCAGAAAGACAATACAATGCAATACCGTGTCCCAGAGTAAGTGTAATGCAATTCAATAGATGGGTATTGGGTATACATAGTGTCATTTCACAAATGTTTAATCAGAAGAATGTTAAACCACTGAAGTGTTAGGATGGATTTTTAATGCTGTCCAGTCAATTTGTCCTGGGGCACAGGTGTTATTTGTCGGAGCACATTATAATCTTTAATGTAACATTATTATAATCATTTGGGGGCACTACACTGTATGAGCTACTTAAACGAGTTTAAACGTTGTCTTGTGTTATGATTAATGCAATAATAATGCTAAACTGGTGCACTTGTGTTCCGACGAATTCCATCTGTGTCCCGAGACGAATTGCACCCGACGAATTGACTTGAACCGTTTTTAATTAAATTTTGTAACGAAGGTGCACTTCATTCTTTGATATATAAATGGTTGATTTTATTAATAATGCATTTGTCTTGTTCGTGTAAATTAATTACTACAAGTGCACGAGACGCCTACAATTTAAAACCTGAAAACTGGAGTGGAATATACACAATTGAAAATGAATGTAGTCCACGATGCTACAACAAAGCTGAAGGAAATATTACACGTAGACTAAACAAATGAATTATATGTAAACTGGTTACACAAGGTTTGTGCGACAATGATTTTCCGACACACTTACCTATATTTTGGCATGCAATGTAGATGTAAGTAGTAATAAAAATACTAAGACCAATCTCATGAAATCAGGCATAGGAGTCTGCATAAGTTGTTATGTATAGCAGAGAAAAGATGCTATACGCAGTCTGATCAATGCATTGTTGAAATACGCAAAAATGTGCTAAATTTAGGAAATACTGCAACCAAACAATAATTTTAGTCTAGTTTTACCTGTTTACTTATGATTGTATGTACGTGTACATACACGTATACATTATTTTGCACTTTACAATTTGTAAGTGCAAAATATGTATAGCACTATATAATTGACATTAACTGTCTAGTCTAACTGTAAGACGCTGTAAGATTATAGGCACGAAAAACGTTTATGCAAAAATAATACAATTGATAGAGAAATTGCTAAAGTTCAGTTTTATATTTTTTATTCTTACAACCTTAATATCAATTTCAAAGCATTACCAAGACACAGTAAAAATTACATTTTTATATTACAAATGACAAATAAATATATATATGTTGATGGTGTACGTGTATGTAACAGCTTCTATAGCATGGAATGTAAACCGACCAGCACAATTAGTTACTGAATATAAAATAATTCTATCTGATATTGATTACGCAGCGTAATCAATTGCTAAAGCGTAATATACGCTATAGCAATTTTACTGGGTTTGTGGTAACATTACATAATTCACGCAATTCACACCAACTTCGAGTAAGTACTTTTATTTTAGGACGCATATTTACATTACTGTAACAAGCAGATGGACGATGACATTTTAAAATTGTATTAGGCTAACATGTATCGATACTGATCAGTCATCCTCTATTTCTTAGCTAAATTAAATCATGAGCTTCCTTATGCCTTCTCGGGTGTATCAGGTGCAGCTCGATCATTGTTGTAGACAGGTGCTCCGAAATGGACTTGGATTTCCTCTGCACTTTTTCCTTTAGTTTCTGGGACAATTAACACAAGAAATACCACTCCGACTCCACATACAATTGCGAACATCCAATAGCACCAATGAGCGTTTATGGCATCTGTGATTACAATAGGAAACATGAAGGTTTCATAACGATAAAATATTTATCATGATTGAATTATAAAATAACTTACCTTTGACATCTTCAAAAAATTTAGTCACTAGAAACGCCAGAAACCTGTAATAATAGTAGTTGACAATGTAATTATTATTATATAGCAATTGATTGAAAATAAATAAATGAGTATGAAATAAATAAGTAATAATCAATAATTAATTGATTAATAATAAAAGAGACCGGAAAAAAATTACCAATTGAATGCAGTGCTCAGCGCGGCCGCGTTCCCCTTGACATTTGCCGGAAGCATTTCACCCAGTAACATCTATATTAAATGTATTTAATGGTTTTAGTATTTTCTTAATTAATTGCATTTAACTGTAATATTTCATATCGGGAATATTTATCTCAATATTACACTTCTGTAAAAGATTTATTCTAAATTGCATATTTTTATTAAATAAATTCCTTTTTAGGGGTGCACAAACTTTCTGATAAAATAATGGTTTGGAGAAACGACAAAATTAGGCACCCCCATTTGTTTTTTCCTTCCCTATTAATTCTGAAGATAGATGCACTATTTAGATATTTTTCAAAACATTCTAGCTTTGATATAAAAGTTTTGACATTTACAATTGAACTTTTAACTTTTTAACTTTAATTAGCCTGCTTAACTATTTAATACTAGCAGTCTCCTTTTACTTTCGAAGAGTGAGAAAAAGAAATTCGGGAACTTACCCATGGGATGGGGCCAAAGCCAATCGAAAACGCAACTATGAACACAATCAAGCTTACTAAGGGGAGCCATCCTATATCTTCCGTAACGGGATCACTGTTATGATCCAGCAAAAAATACACTCCAAGGAGGACTAAAGAGATGCCCATCACAGCTCCTGAGACTAACAAGAGAATTCGTCTTCCAAGTCTGTCCACAAGCACCACAGCTAAACCAGTGGCTGCAACTTGCACGATGCCAACAATAATTGCGGATACGTTATTGTTCAATGTGGATCCCGCATCGTCGAAAATTTTTGAGGTGTAAAAAATTACGGCATTCTAAAACAACACAAAATGGTCGAAAGTGGTTATGTGGAAATCGGAAGCATTTGTTAACTAATTGTCAGTTGTATTTGTTACAATACTTACAATTCCACTGAGCTGTTGAAACAACATTAATCCCAACATAATCAATGTCGGTTTCAAATAATATGGATACTTGACAAGATCAGTTAACGTAGTTTTTTGGGCTCTCATTTCGTTCACACTCATTTCAATCTGCATAAATGTAAAATGTAACAAAGTTAGAAATGTATTCCAATATATACTTTGATATGATATCATAGTATCTATGTGTACGTACGATTCTCAATTCGTCCTCAACGTCCTGCGAAGACGAACGACTTCTGAACCAACAAAGTGCTTTGCTTGCCTCAGCATTCATTCCCTTCATCACTAAGTACCGTGGAGATTCAGGCACAAATATCATTGTCAACCAGAAATACCAATGGCACAAATCCACAAATTAGTGGAAGCCATTGCCAAGATGCAATTGCTCCAACACAATAACTGCAATAAAATAAAACAAATTCCTTCGTATACACAACCGGTTATACATAATGGATTTTTCTGTGTACTTTAAACTTACACAAACAGAATTCCTAAAACCACCATGAATTGAAATCCCGAACCAAGTGCCCCTCGAATACTGTCCTCAGCCATTTCTCCAATGTATACTGGCGCTGCCAAACTGCAAATAAATCGTTAATTAAAATAATACATTTACAAAATCAATTCTCCATAAATTTTGTTGCTCAATGGTGCTCATGGTTAAAAAACTGGTTCAATTTTTATGTGTGTACGCATGCATTTGTAAATAAATAGATTCATATTTTAAGCCTTACTCCCTCTTTACGGTTGACAATTTTTTTCAATCGTAGAATATACATAGCATACCCAAAACATGAGCAACAAAATTCAAAATGAAGTAATTTTTGCGAATGCTTATTAGAGGCTAAAAGCTTAACTAAAATATTCCAATTTCATTGGAAATTACCTAAAACTGCCGCCACAAAAACCTGAAAATAAATAATAATAATACATTTGTACTTTCAATGTCAGTAAACATGTAAATATATAGGGTGCATTCAGTGAATAACGTCTGTAAAAATACCTGTAATAAATCTTCCTATTAACATCATTGCAACATTTTGGGCGTACGCAATAAGTAGCCACCCCAGGACCTAAGATGTACACAATTGCTATTCATATCATACATCACAATTGTATTTCAATAAAGTAAAGTCACATGAAAAGCCAATAATACTTACAAAAGGAGCACTTAGTAATAGCATGGTTGTTTTTCTTCCAAATGCATCAATACATATTCCTGTTATCGGTCCAGACACCATTGCTCCTAACTGTATATAAAGGAATTTATAGCATGAGCATATCAATATTATTGTAAGTATTGCCCATAAAAGTAGGGAATTACGGTGATGATAGAACCGATCCATGATTCTGTGGAAAGTGAAACACATCCTAAGGGACTGGGGCAATCTTGATCATCAAATTCTATTCCAGTTGTATCATTTTTCTCATGAGGGAAAAGTGCTGGCAACGCCGGACTTGGCCACGCTAACACTGTTCCAAGGCCAAACGCTCCAATTGTTGCTGCACGGTATTAAACATAAATTATTATTTCATTACAACAGATTACATCATCCAATATTTAATAACAAGTGTTTACATTTTCAAAAATATCTGGATATT
>JABASC010001866.1:0-20544 GCA_019776185.1 Plutomurus gul | reverse complement strand
ACATTTACTTATCTGTTGAGAGGTCGGATTAATGGTAGGACGGTTGGAAATCTGACTAATCAGTGATCCAGTAAATCTGTATAAAAGGAGAGCTGGCAATACTCGGTTTCAATGTGGGGTGCGCCCTACGATCGTACATACTTCTGCATAGTGCGGTCGTACTCCTGTAGAACATACATGTGCATGTGGAAGCTATACATTCTATGAACTCGATCTGCTCCTTCATTAGAAGCATACTAAAATTCAGTATTAGATGGATTTGGTAATTTTTAGATCTAATTCAAGTAGGATCGGACCATATGAAAACAAAAAGTCTTAGATTTTGCATAGGTATATCTATGTCACTACTTTGCGGGTTGATTTAAAATCAACCCCACAAAATAAGTCTTTTTTCATTCACTAAATTTCTGGGACATAATTTTTTCATTTATTATTATTTTATTATTATTTCTAAGTCGCAGAAATTTAGTGGAAAGATTGCATAATAAAATCAACCCTAATTTGCGAACTGTCCGATTTACCGATTTCGAATGTGCATGCACATTTGTAATATCAATCAAAAAAATAACCATCAACCTGCTGCCTGCTCCTGCTAGTACAATAAGTGGTGTTCATTTGTGATTAGGTACATGACATGACTATGACAAGAAAGCCAATTGTATCTCTTAAACAATTAGTACAAGCTATAAGATATGAAATATGATACTTCTTTTTTCAGTAATTTACTCTCATTAGCATATTTTCCTATAATTGCAATTCTACAAATAATAGGGGACAAGCAGTGGCGGATCTAGAAAATTTTTGAGGGGGGGCGAGACCAATACACGCAGTATTCACAAGGGCGAAATTTAGGCATTTTTCGCAATTATTTTCCTTTTCCTTGGGGGGGGGTAGTACCGCTCCTTTTCTTAAGCCCCGCCTAGATGCGCCACTGCAAACAAGGATAGGATTAGGATATACAAAATAAGTTCATAAGATCACCAATCTGCACATTTACTGCAATACTGCAAACTGCAAATCACTTGTGCAGTTCATTCTATTGTGGGAGTATACTCTGCGATGGTAAGATTACAAAAAATTGCGGTAAAGTTGTGTGGGAAGGGAGCCGCCGAAGGTTGTCATTTTTCATATTTCTCAGTTTGTGGAAGTGCTTGAAAAAATACACCTAAAATACGGATTTGAAAAGTTCACAATGGGCATACTTACAGATCCTAACAATGATGATAAGAACAATAAAATGGCTGTGGTTCTGCAAAAGTATGGAGCCAAACTTGGCTTCTTTTCATATTTTGCTGGACTAACGTGGCTAGGCTTTTTGGCAAACTACCAATACAATTTAGGTAAATCACTATTATATTGCCACAATGTATTTATAAAATGTTAGTTTGAATTCTAACTAATGTAATTATTAATTATTATGCTTTATCATTTATAGGAACATACTTCTCAGAAAATGCACTTTTGCCTGGTCTAGTGGTAGAAAATTTTCATGACGGATATAAAGCTGAATCTTATTTGAACGAACTACTTGCAAAGGAAGCCTCTAACGGTGGTCGGCTCCATCCTCAAGACTTCAAAGAAATATTTCAGAGAATCGGTCTATCTGAGGTTGAGCTTCAAAATTTTACACTGAGGGATCCTGTTACCAAAAAGGATGATATTCACGGAACAAATGTTTATGCCGTATTTAGAGCAAAAAGAGCCGCAGGAACAGAATCAATTGTTTTTAATGCTCCATACTTCCCCTTGAATGGAAAAAATCGAAGAAATTTGGCTGCAATATCTATTATGTGGGCGTTAGCAGAGTATTTTCAGGGTACATTAAATACTTATTTAATCAAATCATACAAAACATTTTCCCTTGATTGTTTATTTATTATTTACTTTCCAGGCCAAGTTTACTGGGCAAAGGATATAGTGTTTTTAGTAGCTGAAAGCCATATTGGGTCTTTAGCCTGGGTGAAAGGGCATCAGGAAATGTCTGGAACGAAAGGAAATCTTGATTTTGGTAGCATTAGTGCAAAAGCCGGAAATATACAGGTACAGAGACTGATTGTGAGACAGAGTGCAAGTACTTAAGTAGAATATTATTGATGTCACTTCCATCAAAAGATATTTGTAGGAGTTTCGTTTTATAAGATTTATTTTATAAGATAAGTATTTATAAGATGTACGCTACTAAAATGCGGACGTCTTGACATTTGCTTTGTAGACCAATAACAATTTACTTTCTTTGCATTCAGGCGGCAGTTAATGTTGTAATGGAAGGAAATACGATATGTTCTCTCTCGACCAAATTCCATGGGGTGAATGGTCAGCTGCCCAATTTGGATTTAGTCAATTTGTTAAATAAATTCTTCGTAACTAATGCGGTAAGCAAACTAAACAGATGTTTTTGATATTAAACTTGCAATGTTATCTATTCCTTTTCTGGCACATTTTTCACAGGAAAAGCGGTCTGATTGGGAATCAGATGTGTGGAAGCTTATAGCGTATATGCAGACACAGGCTACAGGAACACCAACAGGAAGTCATGGATATTTTCTTAAATATGGCATCGAATCAGTGACATTGGTGGGCAAGACGGGGAAAAATTGTAAACAAAGAAATTCGATTACATTCAGTGATATCGGTAGAACATTGGAAGCAACTTTCAGAAGCTTAAATAATCTTCTTGAGAGACTACATCAGTCATTTTTCTTCTATCTGAAAACAACACCAAATCGTTTCATTTCTATTGGTACTTATGATTACTTAAAGGAAATACCATTGGAAAGACTCGTTGAGATTGTGATTTATACACATAATAATAATACTATTATTTTTTATAGGATTGTACTTTCCACCACTGGGCCTTATTTTGCTTCCAGTTCTTTTAAAAGGAGCATCTATTTGGATTAGCACTACGAATTTAGAAATAACGAAAGCTCTTTTCACTGTAATGACAGTTCATTCTTTTTCGGTTGGTCTTCGTTGGCTTCTATCAAATCTAAGTCCGGTTCTTCAGTATTTTGGCGATTTTGAACTCAATCAAACTTTGTTTTATCAAATTACGTTGCTGTTTGTTGCTCTTCAGTTTATATCCTCTACAATAATCACACGAAGTGGACAACCCAACTATATAGCTGCAGTGTACTGTTTCTGTCTTCTTGAATTTGCAACTGTGTTGTATAGTCTTGCTCTGTTCAATCCGTCTCTTGTCATTTTCTCTGGAACAGCTCTTGTACCAATTTTAACTCTATTATTTCGTTTCGAAGCAAAGCAAAGAAAAAGTTTATATATAATTACGTCTGCCTCCATAGTCGGAGCAATAAGTTATGTCTATTCGACGCTTCCATACTTTATTACCAAATATTTTTACGAAGCGGAGCTGTATGGAAATTTTCTATTTGATTTTGTGTTCCTTTTTCTTGTTCCTGTAGTCTCTATGATTACATCTGTTGCTTAACTCAACTAGTCATTGTTTGTGCCAATATGTGTTAATTTTGCTGGGGGATGATTTCGAGGGTTTCAGTTACCAAATAGCCCATGGCGGCCCTGTTCTCTCATATTTGCAGATATATTTATGTTTAAAGTAAAAATAAATTTGCGTGTGTCAGTGTTACTTATTGTTAATAATATCGGCGAAAATGCGTGTAAATGAATGATGTTTTAAGGTTATACTTATCTATAAGTATCTTATTAAATCCAAGTATTTATAACAATTGTTTCATCCATATTATTGAACACATACACTGTTTTGGAATGAAATCTGCCGATCATTTAATATTTTTTATTGTTTTTTAAAGCTTTTGATAGCACGAAACTTTTTAGCTGATAGAGAGATGTGTTTTTGGAACATTGCAACCAGAACCACAATCAGCACGTTCATATTATTCTTTGAACAACTGGTCATGACGTAAATTGGTATAAAGTATCGATTCAAAAATATCTTACTCTTTCGAAAAGTGGCGTAAACTGTTAAAAACGATATACGAAACTTTTTCAAAGACAAATAAAATAAATACTAGTATAGTGTATTTGCTTAGTACGTACAATTGACAGTCTCATTATTTTAAAGCTTAATTCAGTGATTATTATTTATATCATATCTTACATTCAGTGATTATGGCAGTTCTGGATATTCGATTTCTTCACCCTTCCTACGAATACCTATACATTATGTAAGAATAAGAATCTTTCGTCACAAAGAGTACTGTTCAACGAAGATTCACTGACATCCATGCAATGTATGTATGTAGGTACTTTTGAACTACAGTAGTGTAAATATAATTTGCAAGTTTATAAGCACATATTTAGAAAGATGTTGCAGGTTCTCATCATTTCATTGTTCCTTTATCCTTTTCACTCCTGCCTTCTGGAAGGAAACTACCATAAACGCATGTATTTTATGAAGTTGAACCATATTACATAAACCTTTGCAAATATGTTGCGCAATACATGGTAGAAAAACAAGAAAGACATGTTTGATGAGATAATAACGATAGTAAATAGTCATGTCCGTTCTCAACGTTTCAACGAGCGAACTAAGTATAGGCATTTCACCCCCATATGTTTAATACAGCTTTAGTGCTTACATTAATGTGCTTTCGGTATCATGAAAAAGTAACTCCAAAGCAGTAATTAACCGTGCACGTATAGTCCGGCCAGTTTTTTGCGCTCCCACTTCACACACGAAATATCATTGTTCTAACGCTTATTATCTCAAGGGCACATCCATATCGTCTTAAAAGTGTATTGTGTTAACCATGCTACAATCCGTCTCAGCGAATTAATATTGCAAAACCACTGTTTACCAGCAAAACCCAATCCAGTCTTCCTTAGAATTCGAAAGAAGGGTACATCTAAAACTGCATATAATTTAGGAATCGCTATTATTACTTTTATTGCATTCCCAGAGCAATGAGTGACTCTAGGCTTTTTAATACAATCAGTAAAGTGGTCATTTTGTGCTAAAATCGTGTATCCGAATTTGTACATAGTTTTATGTGGATATATGTATATTACATATCTTGTGAAAATAGCGACATGAAATACTTCCAAACAATTGTTTCTACATGTTGGGCATTACTGTTTTCATGTCAAATATGTTTCGCTGCGAGGTACGGGGCCGGAGGGGACGAATTTATGGGACCTGCTGGATTTGCAGTTGCACAATCTAATGCTGCATTTACTAATGATTTATACTCCGTAAGTAATTCTTAATGGTTTGTGCATTGTAATTATGTATACATACACACAGGAGAAGTCAAGGTAAGTACATACGTGATTTAAAAATATTTTTTATATGTATGTAGGCTTTGGCTAGCGTGCAGAATGAAAACTTTGTGTTTTCCCCATTAAGTCTAAGTAGTGTGTTAGCAATGCTACTCGCGGGAGCGGATGGAAAAACTGCAGATGAAATTCATCGGAGTCTTCGATTTGCAGGGCTAAACGATTCTGCAGTTTTCTCGGGATATTCGGAATTATTATTTTCCTTACATGTCAGTTTCTACCTAAATTCTTCCAACTTTTATACCTACTCTCTTATTTATGCATTTTTGAATACTTTGGACTTTATTATTGTAAACCCCGTATTAGGAAAATAAAGACACAATTCTGGAGTCTGCTAACAGATTGTATGCAACGGACAGAGTGAATATCCGTCAGAGATTTCTTCAAGTAATCCGTGAAAACTTTTATGCTGTAGCAAAACCTTTAAATTTTGTGCAAAATTACGATGCGGCTGACGAAATTAATGACTGGGTGTCCAGTACCACTCATGGAAAAATTGATAACGTCATTTCACCAGGTTTTAATATGAATTTGCACTCAAAAATAAATAGTCAATAATAATAACAATAATAAATAATTATTGTGTATGTATAAATGAAAAATATGTGGACGGAACTACATAAGTAGAACTAACTCAATTAATTTCCGCGAGTCCTAAGTCCTAATGCGATAATATGTTTCGTTATGTTTATCCGGAAGATCTTCTGAGTAGAAGAACTGTAGCAATTCTAGTAAACGCAATATACTTCAGAGGAAAGTGGCAGTACGAATTCGACAGTAAGGATACAAAACCTGGGAGCTTCATTACAGAAGGAGGAAGAAGGGTGCCCGTGCAGATGATGGAACAAGAAGACGAATTCTTTTTCTCTGAAATCTCAGAAATGCGATCGTCTGCCCTTGCAATTCCATTTAGAGTAAGTAACCGTTACAATTTATAATACAGCTATTGGTTAGAATTAAGAAAACTACAAGATTGGCACTTCTCCAATGTGCATTCAGGTAGTATGGGAAGAGTAACGCACATGATACTTAAGTACATATATACCTATGTATGTAAATAGCAATAATTTCGATTAATGTGGAAGATTAACTTAAATAACTGATCTTGTGCTGTATGCATCACATGTAATTAGAAAAGGTGACAGGTGTTTCAGCGCAGTATACCATAAAGTAGCCAAACATTGGACTTTAAATGATGCTGAAATTGGCGATTATTCAGAAAAAATCAAAACAAGCTTTAGAAAAATCCATGCTGTTTATTTAAATGTTTATATATATTTTGCCGTTCAGTTCGTTCAATTTCCCCCATTAACATGCACCAAAGTAATTAATTCGCACGCTTGATACGATCCTACATTGTAGGATCGTATTTACATAAGTAACACTGGAAATTGAAATATCAAAATTGCTATGATTAGAATGAAATTATCGTTAGATCTGGAATCTCAACTAATCATGGTTTGGGATTGTGTGAACATTATTCAGGGAAACCGATTTATTTTCGTGATTGTTCTGCCTAATGAAGATGTTCGTCTTTCCGATGTTGAATCCAGGATGGCACATTACAACATTTTGTTATCCGATATCCCATCGAAATTGGAACCAAAATTCGTTAGATTGTCTCTTCCAAAATTTCGGATTGAGTCGGAGACGGATTTTGTTGAATCGGGAATCTTACAGAAGGTTAGGTTAAATATAAAATAATATATATTTTTTGGGAAAATAGTAAAAAAAAACGAATCCAACGATTTGTTTTTTCAACACTTTTCATTACAAAAATACTTTGTATTCATGAAGTCACCGCATAAATGTTGTTGCGTCTAATAATGTGGTGGTTTAAAAAATTTGATATACTTTACCAAAACGTACATTTTCCGAATTAACAGCTTGGAATGAAGACTATGATAAATCCAGGAGTTGCTAATTTTAATGGAATTTCGTCCGAGATTGATATTCATATCGATTCCGTTATACAAAAAGCATATATTGAGGTGAATGAGGGTGGAACAGAAGCAGCTGCTGCCACATATGGTAAATACTATAGATTAAAAGGAAAACTTGTAAAATTATGAAATGCTTTAATTGAAAACTTTGTAATTACATCTTTTCAGCCAAAGCCGTACCTCTCAGTATTCGCTACTCTACACCCTTCATAGTTGATCGACCCTTCCTTGTATTTATATACGACAAAATCAGTACTGCAGTATTGTTTGTTGCCAGAAAAACTGCTTAATTGATACAGTTCACATTTTTGCGTTTCAGAAAATTTGTACTCAACAATAGCAAACAAATTGTCAACAAATTAGGTTAGTCATTTATTTGTCTGCCACACGAAATTTTTTATGGTTAAACTCCATTGTAAGCATTATTGACAGACACAGTTTTTGCGTTTCAGAAAATTTGTACTCAACAATAGCAAACAAATTGTCCACAAATTAGGTTAGTCATTTATTTGTCTGCCACACGAAATTTTTTATGGTTAAACTCCATTGTAAGCATTATTGACAGACACAGACTCTAGACTCTACACTCTACTCAGCCAATATTTTATATCTCTCAAGTTTATGGAAGTGAAAGTGTAAGTTAGTAATAATAATACAAGTACCGAGTGATTAATTTCTATGTTAATGATTTCATGAACCACAGACTCAATTGTAATAGCACAAACAAATTCTATTATTTTGTGGACATGAAGAGAGGTTGATTATTTGATTATAAGTTGAAATATTTACTATGAGAATGTGACCAAATTTACGTAAAAACACAAAGGGTAGCTACATATATTGATTTTTGTCGGTTTCTGAAATACTCGCTAGACAATAACACTAAACACTCACATAATTTATAGAAATTTTGGTTCGTTTAATGTGTCCTCCATCGTTTTGGCAATCGTATCGAATTTCAAATGTTTAGGTTCCAAAATTCCCAATATATGTAGTTTCCGCTGACGAATTGCCACGTAAAATCTTCAAAACAATACTCATGGGCAGGGCATAGACAAAAATCCATTCAGAAACAATCCACGGATAATAAAGTTTAAAAGAGAGGAGGGTCAAGTCAATTTGTCTCACTTCCCCAATAGATAACTAAGCCTGTTTGCGTACTTAAATGGAAAGATACATTTATTGCCTCCCTCATTCATGAAGAATTCCCCCAAGGGGAAATGGTCCACTTGTGGCTTGTCTTCCATATAACTGTTCCAGAATTTAGAATTCACCACGAAGCTTTTCATATTTTCTGCGAAAAAACTTGTCAATCCGACCTAGAGTGGCAACCTGAAGTACGATCACTTTAAGCTAAACTCTATAATCTGTATATAGGGGCATTGGCATTGATGCCACGTTGGCATCATTGCCAACTTTTACAAATTTCATGAGGATGAACTTAAGAGGAAACATGATAAAAGTTCTACGAAATTGTGTGCCTCGAGAAGTATAAATTCACCTTATTAATAAGGTGAATATTAAATTTAAGAAACATGATGGCAATACCTGGCGGATAGATTTTGATTTCACTTTAGTAAACGCAGGCAAGCGAATACAAAGGTTGCTAATTTTGAGGGTTTTTGGAAACTAGTGGCACAAGAACACATATAGAACAAAGTTTTTCCATCAAATCCAATGGACGGTTAAACGTGACAAAAATTATTGGCTGCTTTGTATGTACCTTCTGTGTACATTTTTACTAAACAAATAAGAATATAATTTTCTGTTTAAACATCTGTATCTGACACCTCAACCACTCAATCAAATCCCTCGAATATGTATATGCCATATTTTAAACTGTATGGTAAAAAAAATGATTGCACACATAAACTTATTTTGAACTATGTATGCAAACTCAAAGTCAATTTTTAAATGATAAAAATGTCAGTTTCGTATTGTTCACTTTAAAAATACGTAAAATCTGTATTTCATTTTCCTACTAAAACCAGCTCATTTAATTGAACGTAAGAATGATTTTTTGTGACTATGAAAATTTCCATCTTGTTGACTGTTAATTGTGAAATTTCCCTGTGTATGTACATATGTAAATATCAGTTCTTGTTCAAGCATATTCAATAAATGGCCCTAAAAATATAACAAGAAAGATTGTAAAGGAGAAAACGAACGAACTTCATTCTTATATCTCAATCTCATTGAATATGTCGTAGTTTAAAGCTTGCACTTTGTTTCATTCCCTTTGAATGTTCCGTTCAAATTCGTCTGCTTCCGATACTACTCGAACTTTTCACTATTGTGAGCCACAAAATAATAGATAGATATCTAGGGCCACAAATGAAATGGCTAGGATCGAGTCTAAATTCAAGAATGTATAGGCTCACAAAGTGCCAGCCTCGATCGCACTTGTTGTGAATATGTTGAAAAGAAATATTGAATCTAGTATGATGTACATAGGCCGTATCCCTAAGACCACATTCCGCCTACACCTTGGCTTTGTGAAGCGTCATTGTTGGTATAATGGTTACAACTTCGAGATGATTTCACCTGCAATTGGCTGAACTAAACAAGTGTGGAATGTGTACGACACGAGCAGTGCAAGATGCAATGTCTACAAAAATTCACCGAAACTTTATCGCTGTCGTCGCTGGCAGTGAAATCAATATGGAGATGGTATTCCACACTCTTGTCCTTTTGCATATCATTTTGCATACATTATACATACAAACAAACACTACTAATACTACATATAAGCTGAATATATAATTTCCGTCATCTAATTTCTATGAATACTTATGTATGTAGATCCTGTATGGTTTCCTAACTTCAACTGTATTCTTGTAAGCATCATGCAGTATCTTACAACTTGTTACTCCCACTAGTAGCATCCACGCATTATACCACATGGAGATTTACTAATAAAATATTGGTGAAGGAAAAATCAGTCAGGAACACAGTAATTCTAAGTATTGATGCTACATTCTGTTTTTTCCTTGGATCTGTTTCATGAAACCAATAAGTTAGTTTACCATTCGTCTAGTCTTAATTATAAACACACAACCTCATTAAATTTACTTTTACGATACCTGTAGCGCATTAGTATGCATAATTGAGTGATAAAATATTACAATACAATATTTAGTTGCCTTTGCTATGCAGTGCAGAATAAACGAAACCTTCACAAAGAGTAGAATTATTCAAATACATTTTAAGGTCAAGATTATTCTTAGAATATCTCGTATTTCAATACATCCTGTGATAGGATAGCACAGAATACCTGATACCTGGAGGCAAATTTTATGGAAACATTGTTTCCTTTCTACCTTTCATTTATTCCATTCTACAATATATTTGTTCACGGTCAGTTGTCGCTTGCCAGCTAGGAAAGACAGTTTCATAAGTTGAAGCCTTCATTATTTCATTGGTGTGCTAAGATCTTACAAGAAAATGGAGCGTCTCATTTTGAGTGCATTTGCAACAGTGGCAATCTTAAACTTTGCCAATGGAGAATCCCTTCTGCTGCTTGATCCAAATTATACTGCGAAATATTTTGTAGATAGTGATAACAATGTGCATTTCGTTGCCGTTATGAAAACAAGTGTGCCGGTGTGGATTGGATTGGGCATAAACACGGAAGCGCTTATGGACGGAGCTGATATTGTAACTGCGGGATTTAACGGCAGCAAACATGATGAGATATACGTTGAGGTTAGCATAGCAAGACTGCTTGCTGCTTGTAATAGTATTATTATTTTTGTATTTTTTCATAAAATTCTTAAATTGTAGTGCCATCAATGAGTTCCTTTTTTTGTATTCCATTTCTATAAATTTCCATTATAAAGCCATTTTTATTTTAATATATTAGGACCGGCACGGCACGGGAAATGTTATACCTCCTTTGGATATACACCAGGATTGGAAATCCATTCCCAGCGACACCCATATGAATGCTACACATATGCAACTACATCTTGTAAGAAAGATCCACACTGACGACCCACAGGCTAACGAAGATAAAGTCATTTCGGTATGTGGTTACTATCATCCTAAATTTTACTATATTAAATAAGTACTATGCATATGAATGTATTAACGGTGATTTTTTGATAGAACGGCAGCATGTTTCTCATTTGGGCGTATGGACAATCGAATAAATTTGAGTTTCATGGGAAAAATAAAGGATTTATGAAAGTGGATTTCCTATCAGGAGGATCAACTACTATTAAACCATCACCGTCACCGTCACCAAAATCGACAACCACTGTAGGACCATCAACACCTTCTTCACCTTCTACAACGGAACCCACTACTGCAGGAGCCGACACTTTACTCTTCATTAACCTCAGCTCACTGTGCTTTTTTAATTTCATTTATCTATTTTTAGCCCATTTACTTGTTCGGTAAATATTTGAATACTCAATCCATGTGAATGTATATCAGACTCTTGTCTTTTGCCTTTGTGAAAATACATTATGAATTACAACAGGAGTAAGATAAATCTAGAAACTATGTTTATATGAATCAATTGCAAACCTACATAATTTTGGAACAAATTATCATAATAAAGTTTTATTTGCTTCAATTACATAAAAATTGCTTTAATTTAGCATAAAAATGAACAATTTCAAAGGGGGAAGAGCACCAAATGAGTTATGCAAAATTCACTACTTATATACGCATTTTATTACGGCTGAGCGAGCAAGAAAGGCGACTTTCATTTTCGAATAATTGCGAATTGCTAAAATTATTGCTTTTCCACGCAACAAAATTAATTTTTCACATTGTTTGCAATTTTCAGTTATCGGCGGTCCAAAGTATGCAATGAAATGATAATTATGCACACTTGACGATTGAGTTCGAGTCACAGTAGCAGCATGGAAAACATCTTGCTTTTATCGCATTTGCCATAATACAGATATTTTAAAAACTTTAATTAGCAATAAGTATGATGATATTTATCCATTTACTGCCAGTTTTATAACATTTATTATTTTCCTGCACTGATTTAAATGGTTACTATGTATGAAAGCGGTGCTCCGCAAAAACTGCCCCACAGACTCCCCCGCACAAAAACTTGATTCTTAAAACTGTGCCCGTGAAGACGTCACTACTCTCATGAATTATATTTGTGTATTCTCTATTGTTAGTGCTATATAATACAATTGTATCCATGTTTTCACACTGTATCTTTTTAGCTTGTATGGATTGTCTGTTACGCTACTTCATTAATCCATTACCACAAACTGGATCTATACTAGTCTTTAGTTATCTCATGCTCACCATCATTGCAATGACAGAGTTAGGAGGGATGGGGATTTTAGAAGACAACCTAAACATTAGTCTCTTATCTGTATCCGTGTGCCATTGCCTACTGTTGAGTTGTCACGTAGCCCTTTCTCCAGTGATATTTATGTATACATACCTAAATATTATAGTACTGTTACTTATGCCGACTGAGAGTGAGTGCGTTACACTGCATAGGGTATAACAAAAGCATTTGTATGTCAATGTCAGCTCAAAAGTGCTGGAGAGTCATACAAAGTGTAAGCTAATGTGTACTCTCCCAATGTCTCAACAAGTATGCATGGTCTGCTTTATAGTGAACGTCCGTTCCGTGGACACAGTGCAGTATTGGATTGAAAGAGTCATAAAACATTGTTGTTGATTTATTTTACGGATTTATCTCACACTCCGTAAAGCACCTTAACCCTACACACCGCTGAATGCAATACACTAAAAAAAAGTCTGATTTTTTACCAATGTTAACTAATTACTTATCAGTACCACAACTAAATAGAACCAAATACTTGCATAGAATATTATCTATACCTTGAATTACATCAGGATTAAGTGGGTGGAAAATATATGTAGATCCTACATACTGCGTGCCTGCGAAAATAATAACCTGTCATTATACGGTGCTCAATATCTCTCTGCACACAATGGTGGTGAAGATTTTGTTTACTTTGGTTACAGTATGCAGTCTTGCGGTCTACCATTCTTGTTCGGGCGAAAGACACGAAGTGAGTTTAGATGAAAAATTCGTATTCGGATGGGAAATTGATACGGATTCCATTTTGTTGGATGCCACTGTGAACACGATCGGATATGTTGGAATTGGAATTTCCGAAAAGGGCAAAATGGATGGGGCTGACATGGCCATGGGCGGTGTGAAAGATGGTGGAAAAATTTATCATGGTGTAAGAATATAAAAGTGACCAAATGAAATTACTAAATACTTGTTAATGCTTAATTGCTTACAAAATGTCGTTTTATGCAGATTTACCATGGAAAGCACCATAAGCCCATTCTGGATAGGAAACAAAACTGGAAACTGGTGGAAGCTTCACAGAATTCTACGCACACCTTTGTGAAATATTCAAGACTTTTGAACACCGGAGACCCGCAAAACGTTCAAATACACGTAAAAGTTTAAGCATAAGATAAGTTTTCATAAACAATAAACAAAGTTGAAAATAAGCATTATTATGTATATTTCTACTTCCAGGATAAGGACACCTATATTATTTGGGCCATCGGAAAATCCGACAAGCTAAAAAAGCATCATGGCCACGGAAAATATAGAGTCAACCTGATTCACCCATCAGAAAAAAAACAGGATCAACCTGACACGGTCACAAAATTCGTGCTTTCCGCTACCAACGTGTTCCACTCATCCGCTTCATCGTTACTCTCCTTATTTTCTACATTTTATCAAACTGTGTAACAAATTCATTTTTACATACATACATGAACAATAATGTTGGTTCGCTTACTATGAGATGTTTTAAGTTTTCATAGATTTTTAATAATTTAATGATAATAAAAACAATAAACTATTTACTCGTTGCATTCTGCTCCAAATAATATATTCGAAATGAATTCTTGGTTCACCTGGCTTTGTAGTAATTATTACATATAGCATACCATTATTGAGTAAGCATTATAGGAACCTAATCAAATTTTGCAAAGGATTCATATTGTGTTGTACTGCAACTTTTAGGAAAAATTTCAGGGCACGAACGAGTGTTGAGTGCTTGACATTGGATATCTCTTGACAATTTACAGTAAGTTATTCTATTATTTTATTTTGGTGCATTCATTCATCGTTTCATAACTGTACGCTATGAGTGGTGATGATGAACCATGTACCCCTCTCTAAATAAACGGCAAAATTCTTTTACTCATATAGTATAAAGAGTGTTAGTTCAAGTGGTAAGTTAAGTGTGTACGTTACGTGAACATTATGCATTAAATGAAGTTACATAATTGATATGAAAGTTAATTTTAAACAAACCGATAGTAGTTGACATTGAGACGTAAAAGAAAGTCCCAATCTCCCATTAATTTTTAAATTTCGCAATCTTATCTGCACCACACCTTCAAATAATGCATTATCAACGTTTCAGTAAATGATGATAAAAGGCATGTGAATATGTATAATGTTCCGTTTTGCTGACCCTTTACACACTTGAATTTATATTTTAAGGATAATTGTGAATACGAAATCATGAGAATTACGGGTTACATTTTAGCATTTGTCTGTCTCTTGCAACTTTCTTTCGTTGTAGGAGACGGAAGAAGAGATCCTAAAGAAGACGAATTTTTATACGGACATTTTCCTGATCATTTTATGTGGGGATTTGCTACAGCCTCATATCAAATGTATTATTGTTATATAAATGGAATCATTAGTAGATCTTAGATGCATGTAATTTGTAATATCTAATTAAATGATATTTTTTACAGTGAAGGAGGTTGGGATGCAGATGGTAATTAATCAATCATATTACAACTTCATTTGTTATAATCTACTTTTATTCAGTGTCTTATGTGCATGCATTGTAAACAGGCAAAGGTGAGAATATTTGGGACCGTTGGACTCATCGGCCATTGAGCCCTATTATTGATGGCAGTACTGGGGATGTTGCATGCGACTCATACAATAAATATGCAGAAGATGTAGAACTGTTGAAAAATATGGGGGTTCGTTGTTTTGAATAAATATTTACATAGTGAAAGAATTATATAAATATAGTGATTCATAATTGATCGGTATGTTTGGATTTCCATTTGGTAGGCTGACTACTACCGATTTTCCATCTCATGGTCGAGAATTCTTCCTTTAGGCACATTGGATGTAATTAGTCAACCCGGGATAGATTACTACAACAATCTAATTAATCTTCTATTGGAGAATGGCATAAAACCTATGGTCACTGTAAGTGTGTTCATTGTACATATCTCCTCCCTCTCTCTAAATTTACTTTTTTTAAATTTTAACATTGAATTCCAGATGTATCATTGGGATCTCCCGCAACCACTGCAGGATATAGGTGGCTGGCCAAACGAAGAATTGATAGAACATTTTTCAAATTATGCCCGCCTCATCTTCAATATTTACGGAGACCGTGTAAAATACTGGATTACATTTAACGAACCGTTCAACACCTGCGAATTGGGTTATGGGCTTTCCGTTGCCGCACCTGGTTACCTTCTAGAGGCTACTCAGCCTTACTTGTGCGCTCACACAATTATCAAGTCTCACGCAAGAGCCTACAGAATGTACGAGTCAGAGTTCAAGGGCCATCAAAACGGAAGAGTTGGGATTACCATCGACTCCGAATGGATGGAGCCTTCTGACCCTCTGAACCCAGTGCATGTTGCTGCAGCCAGTAGAGCCATTCAATTTAAGGTACTTGTCATCAGAGAAAGATTTTTAAATTGCATTCATACCGATACAAAGCTCATAGTTATGAAGTACCACAACTTCATAATTAGTATAGTAATACGTAGTTAAAGAGGAGGAGTGGTAACTGTGTAAATTAATTAGAGCGAATAATTTTTTACAGCATGGTTGGTTTGCAAGTCCGATTTTCTTTGGAAAGTATCCGGACATTATGAGAGAGCAGGTGGACCGTTTCAGTGAACAAGAAGGCAGGAACACTTCTCGACTTCCTTCGTTTGACGCTTATTGGTCAGATTACATCAGAGGTTTGTGTACATATTTAATATTGACGTAACTATGTGATCTACACTATTGTATATGAACCATGAACTTCCACTTGATCACATTTATTTCTGTTTCATAGGCACTTGGGACTTTTTAGGACTGAATCATTATACCACAGAGTTGACAATTGGAGCAAATTTAGGCCTCCCTGGGTGGGTAGGAGATCAAAGAGTGACAAAATTTAAGGATCCAACTTGGCCAGGATCTGCAGCCGCTTGGCTCAAGAAAGTCCCATGGGGATTCAGAAAATTCTTGAATTATGTCAAAGACACGTATGGAAACCCTGAAGTTTTCATAACCGAAAACGGATGGTGCGATAATAGTACCCTAGGATTAAACGATGAAGGTCGCATGGACTATTTTACATCCTATATCAATGAAGTGCTCAAGGCCATTACTTTGGACGGCTGTAACATCTCTTCGTACACTGCATGGAGTCTGATGGATAATTTTGAGTGGGCAAATGGTACAATAATGATGACAGTATTTTATTCTCATGTCTATTCGTTGAAAAAGTCTTAGTTTTAGTTTTTTGCAGTGGAACACTTAATGTAACATAAATTCTATTTTTACAACAGGATACACACACCGTTTTGGCGTTTATTGGGTTAATTTTACTGATCCCGAAAGACAAAGGATACCTAAGGAGTCCACAAATCTTCTCAGACAAATATTTTCTGATAATGGATTTCCTGAACCTAAGCATGAAGATACAGCATGAAAGTGTCCCTCAAATCATTACAGTACAGACTGTCCTAGTCTTTACATAA
Source organism: Plutomurus gul (assembly GCA_019776185.1). NCBI lineage: Eukaryota > Metazoa > Arthropoda > Collembola > Entomobryomorpha > Tomoceridae > Plutomurus > Plutomurus gul. The sequence continues at coordinate 3,547 of JABASC010001866.1, read as the reverse complement.
AACTACAGAATGAAAACAATTGTTAATAAAATAAGAGCACTACAAACATTTTAATTGAACATCATTTATAATTTAGTGTATCATCATTACGTTTCACCATCGTTTCATAAAAGCTAGGTTATTAGACCGAAATAGCGGCACAGTGACTCAATCACATCTTCACATCAAAACAATCTAACACAAAACTTTTGTCAGCCTACTCCTAGAACTTTCACAGTTAATTTTTTCTAAATCAACACAATACTCATGACAGTGGCAATGCAGAATGCACGACGACGGTTTTATACAACTAAAATGTACTAAAAAAGTATCTAAAATGGTTTCGAAAAGAAAGAGTCTCCAAAATCTTAATTGAAGGCTGCGGCTGTACAGTAAACTTCTCGGACGCACACAACCAATGTTTTTCTTTGGATAGTGGGATCGATAAATGCAATGCTCGTCAGAATGGCCGAGTGGTCTAAGGCGGCAGCTTTAGGCGCTGTTCTCTTCGGAGGCGAGGGTTCGAACCCCTCTTCTGACAAATGTACCCTTTTGCATCGTTTTTGCACGATGCAAATTTTGAATAATCTTTCAATAAAGCTCCCTTAAGCCCAACTAGAATACTTCTGACAAAGTTATTTTTTATTTATGTCTTTTTGGACACTAATTAACTGTGAAAAGTGTATTTCTTTTTGGACGATTATTTTGCATGAATAGCATAAACGTGCTGCTATCGTATCGTATCAGAAAAGCTTTAATATTGTGTCGCCTCTCAAACATGATTCACAAGAATATCTAGTAATCTATCGTATTGTATTCGCAGTAGCACCAGATTTATAAATTTTAGCAAAGTTCTCAGAGTATATGTATGAACACACACGGCTTCAAGTGATTAGGGCATGGGGGCTCATATGAAACACCTATTTCCAAAAAGGTGTACATTTATGTACCTTGCATTACCATGAAAATCGAAAGGCTATTAAGCAGGGATTATGTTAGAGAATCAGTATACAAGACATGCGAATGTTTTGTTTTCGAAAAGGTTTTGTGCAACCGGTTTTAGCTTTTCTGTTGAGACGAAAAATGGAAAAGTTTTATTCATCGGGGAAACGAGCAGTCGTTCTGTAATTACATCCATATATGTATGTAGTACTTAAAAATCTGACTTACTGTGTTTATAACACTAACATGGCTATTTGCATTACGGACTGCACAGACAAACGAATGAAGCTGTAACAAAAAGCAAATGAATAGTTTAGGTCTGCCCTTCACCGTTCATCGCACTCAAATTTTCCTATTTATATCAATATAACATTAATTACACAGGGAATAACAGTCGGCAAAAGATGCTTTTATAGAGAGGTGCGGGCCTAAGAATTACAGCATTCAACCTGGCAGCGTCACGACTTCGTTGTCTTATTACTGCACTAGGATTTTTATATGAAAAGAAGAGTGTGTACATCTGCGATGCAGATGAGCGACCGACTTGAAACAACTCCTTTAACTGACGCTGAGTTTGGAGTCAAATTTTGCAATCATCCGTGATATTTTGTAATCTACTTATGAATTTCTCTTCTGGGGGACACTTAAATTAAAAAGTCGGGTTCTTTGATTGCAGTATGTATGTGATTTGCAATAATTTATATATGTAGGTAATTGCTGGAAAAAATAATTTTATTAAATGTTGATAAATAATTCGATTTTTTGTGCCTTGTCTTGTACATTTACGTGTGTTAAAAAGATAGATTAAACAGTTTAATTTAGTGTCGGATTTTAAAAATTCGGAAATAATTTTGGTTCTATTCGGGTAGAGCGTTAGTGACTCCACACACACCTACCTAATCACCTACCTAAACCTACCTGTCATTCAACCCACCCGTCATGTATACCTCTGGTATTTTCTTTTCTCTATTTAATCTCTTGTCTTAACAGACGGGGCAGTTTAACAGATGCTGGATATAGTTTTGATACCACAATTTTTCCTCTCTGCTGTACTGAATAGATTAGTCGTAACTTAATTCGCTAAAAGCAACAAAATGAAATACGGTACGTGTAATAATTATATTTATACTACTTGCTAATTAAAAACTGTATTTTTACATGTCATGTCATCTGTTTATTTTTATCATTTTAATTTAATTGAAAGCAGGTTTTCTAATTGCGGTAACGATGACGGGGCTTTGCTCTGCTTACGCCGTCAGCATCCATAATAGTCGTGCTGCCACATCGACTACGGGAAATCTGCAAAAAAATAACACTTTTTCTATAAGAAGAAAATCTCCAGCTATGGCATCCGTGTTAGAAGCCAACAAGAAACTGTCTTCCCAAATTTTTTATGTATTATTCTCCAAAGAGCATTTTATATATTATATTGTGAAGAACTGTAATAGACATTTTACATAAATATACGTACATGTAATCACATGTACTTCAATTTACGTACCTATATAATATTCCTCGGGGTTTCAGATTCTGGCTGAGCGTGCCCCAGACAATTTTCTATATTCGCCAATTTCATTGAGTGCTGCTCTGATGACACTGTTCATAGGTGCTGACTCGTCTACTTCCAGAGAAATTAAAAGAGCTTTAAATTATCAAGAAATTCCGGATGCCTTATTAAATGCCGAATTTTCTCAAATTCTGTCATCCTTACAAGTAATAAATTTAAATAAAAGACAATAATTGGATTTTTCAGCCTGCGGTTAATTACTTTTCTCTCGAAATATGTTGTATGGTCTTATAGGAAAATGAAAACGGCACAATCAAATTGTTAAACAGGCTTTTCGTTTCCCCTGAATTTGGGATTTCAATTCCATTTGAGGACACCGTTCGAAATCAATTATTTGGGGAAGTTCTCCCTGTGAATTTGAGCGACACCCAACATTACGTTAAATATGTGAATGACATGGTGTCCAGTTTCACAAAAGAACGAATCCATCGTTTTTTCACCGAAGGTAAGCACAACATAATATTTTTACATGAAATACAGACTGTCATTTCGACACTAAAAATAAGTTCTGGTTGTTATTATCTACCCGAAATAGTTGACATAATTCCTTCTTCGAAAGCGGTACAGCTTAATACAATCCGTTTCAAGTCCGAGTGGGATCGAGCTTTTACTCCGCTTCTGACTCAGAAAAGACCGTTCTTTACCGTTGAGGGAGAGCAAATTGAAATTGACATGATGCTGCGTGGAGGAGACTACCCTTTTGCCGAAATTCCAGAATTGAATTCTTCAGTTTTGTCAATTCCATATAAAGTATGTCATTTCATATTTCTTTAATCTCTCTTTTAGTATACTTTATTCCTCTCCAACATCGTATATGATATAACGTAATTTGTTACAGGGAAATCAATTAAGTTTTGTTATCATACTTCCTGAAAGAGAGGTTGATATTAAAGAAGTGGAAGAAAATTTGAAGACATTTCCTATGACATCTGTCTTGGGGAGGATGTCAGTACAATACATTCAGTTATCTATGCCTAGATTTGAAATAGACTCAAAAATTGATTTCATCAAGACAGAAACTCTCCAAAAGGTAACAAATTGTATTCTTGTCATAATATA
>JABASC010001865.1:0-20549 GCA_019776185.1 Plutomurus gul | reverse complement strand
CTTTTTCATTTTTTAATTCCGGTCAAAAATTCTTTCGGATTCGTCATCAGCATGCTCTAATTAGTCTACTTACCAATTTTCAGTCAATTCCGACAACTTCCGTTATACTAGACTTTTACCAAAATATATTATGTAATGTTTATCCATGGTCATTCCTTGGATGACCGGTTTGTATAAAGGAATCGTGTATTTAGATAACATTGCATCTGTGCAGAGCAACTCAATGTTTTGTCTCATGTAATTTTTTGTCTCATGTGTTGTGAAAGTTTAAAATTTTTATCCACATGCCACATGCTCATTATGGGAGTAGCTGATGAATGAAAATATGCGCAAAGACGGGGCGATCTCGACGGCACAACAAACAACAGTTGACTGTTTTTTAATCGTTTTTGTCTACAAACGTGTGTCGGTAGAAAATTTGGAAAAGCTTTCAGAAAGGGCCTTTCCCCATAAATGACAAAAATGGACACTTGCCAGTTTATTGATATTTAATATCCAAAAAGGAATAACTTAAATGAATAAATGGTACTTATGGTTTCCTACTTTTGTTTAATCACTGTTTTTAATATCTTAATTGATAGATGTCAGATAGACTTGCTGCCAGAGACAGTGGCCGACTGGAAGTTGCTATGGATCACCCTGTACCAGAATCTGAAGATGATGAAGATTACATAGATACTGGGGCGGCCATCTTATCATTTTATTGCACTCTTGTGGATCTGCTTGGTCGATGTGCACCTGATTCTACTGTAATTGCTCAGGTCAGTTTGAAAAATCTTACAAAGTACATATATTTAAACCAGTGTATATTTCAATTTAATTGATTTACTGATTGTATTGATTCAACTGTAATAGGGTAAAAATGAATCTTTACGAGCCCGTGCGATTCTGCGATCTTTAGTGCCTCTAGAAGATTTACAGGGAGCACTCAGCCTTCGCTTCACTTTGCAGGATATGCTTCGTCCTGGAGAACCCAAGAAGAAAGATATGCCTCCAGGTTAAATACTTTACAGAACTTTTTATTCGTTGAATGCAAACAGGAATTTTTAAAACAGTCAGTCTTAAATGAAACCTTTCAAAAGTAAAATGGTGTTTTTTCTCTTTTGGAACATCCATAAAACACGTAACGTGGTTGGAGGAGGGTGGGTGTCTGAGCTTAGCATTGTGGCCTCGCCTATTAAATAATAGGCGAGCGTTACTGAGGTGGGGGGAGGGGGGTTATAAAAATGGAATTTTTGCGTTTGTTGTTTTATGGATCGTCCCTTTCACAATTTTTATTTCGGTAAACAGGATTGGTTCCTAATCACAAGCAAAGTATCGTTCTGTTTTTGGAGAGAGTCTATGGTATTGAAGAAAGAGATCTTTTCTTCCGTTTATTAGAAGACGCGTTTTTACCAGACCTAAGAACAGCAACAATGTTAGATAAGGTATTGTAGCCGTTTGGTAAATTATATCAATAATATGATTTAATGGTTAAGAAACGGCTGGTTAAGATGGTTAAGAATAATTATGTATAAAAACAATTTATTTAAAATATTTTAGAAGGATGGTGGAGACTCCGAAATGGGACTGGCATTAAATCGCTATATTGGAAATTCGATTTTACCACTTTTGATTTCTCACTCGAGATTTTACGCCGAAGCTGATAACTATGCTAGTCTTTTGGATGCTACTCTTCATACAGTCTATCGTCTTTCCAAAAACAAAATGTTGACCAAAGGGCAGCGAGAGGCTGTTTCTGACTTCCTAGTTGCTCTTACCCGGTTGGTAGAATAGCCTGCCAGCAGTTATGTTATAAAATCGTAATAAAATGCCGTTTTTGGTCGAGCTAAAAAGATGAAACAATATTTCTACATTTTTTCAGAGAAATGCAACCAAATATGCTTCTGAAGCTTTTGCGCAAGTTAACAGTAGATGTGTCTCAATTATCTGAATACACCACAGTGGCCTTGAGGGTAAAAACCCATAAATTGATACGTAGCTTTCTGGGAAAGCATTTTCTTTCTTAACATTTCTGATGTATTTTCAATTTTAGTTGCTTACACTGCATTTTGAACGATGTGGAAAATATTATGGCTCCACTGGTGGGCAAGGATCTTATGGAACAGCAAGCGAAGAAGAAAAGCGGCTCACAATGATGTTGTTTAGTAATATTTTTGAGTCCTTGGCTAAAATGGATTACGACCCTGATCTGTTTGGAAAAGGTTAGTTTAGCCGTCAAATATATTAGTAAATAGTTAATCACATTTATTTAATCATTTGCAATTCATTCATTAATCATAGTGCTGTTGTTAAAAATTTGACAAAAATCATTCTTGCTGCTGTTGTTGTTGCTCCAATCTTTGTTGTTGCGCTGCGAACAGAATGGTTCCGTTGAACCTACAATTTAAAAAATTGAGTACATTATTAGTATTATGTAATGCGTCAACTATAACGTAAATCAAAATGTAGAAACACTTACCCGAAGTTTTTGTTTTAGTCAACGTTGGGACACCTCCAAAGTCTATTTCTTTGAATTTGGTTATATTTGACCGGTGGAGATGAGGAGGCTGCAGACCATTAATTTAATTCTTCTATTCTTGGTGCAATCAACCACTTTCAAAGCTTATAAAAGTCGAAAACTCATCGACCAAACGCCAGATTGTTTCGAAAAGGCTGGGGAATTTAAGCACCTCTTGAGTTTCCACATAACAGAGGAGATCATAGTCAACTGTTGTTGCTCGGTAGAACAATAGGCGAAGAAATAGGATCATCTATAATTAGACAAGAAATTATTAGTGAATGTAGATGTGGTGGCACAGTATTATTGTAAATATTTATTTTATTTTTACCTGAGCAAAGCCCTCATTATTATAAGCAGTAGTTTGATATGCAGATATATATTATATGAAGTAGGCTTTGATTTCCGATAGTTGTCTGTTGTCTCATCCAAATGGTCAGGATGTAAGGTCCTGACCCTGGGTGAGCAAAGCAGTACTTGGCTGCAATATGATTTCGTGAGGGGGTCGTGTGACTGTTGTCACTTTACCTCTACTTCAGAAGAGTCCCCAATGTACCCTTACTTTTCCTCCTGTACGAACATATTCGCAAAAGGATTCCCTAAAATAAGCAATGTATGATTACTGTATTACAATTTAAAAACTATTGTACTAAACTGTTTTAAGAAATTAGATTTAGTGCGCAGGGTCAAAATTATGCAGAGTGTTTCAATATCTCACTTGTATTTCGAAAAATCACATACCTACACAAAGAAAGTAAGTATGTCTTTACATGGTATATCAGTACACTAGACCGTTTCGCATACTGTACTTTGTACTACTCTTCTTCCTCGCACAACAGCAGCAACAAAGGAGAAGAAAGGGCTTGACCATTTCTGGCCTTCCCTTATTTTTCAAACCTTTGTTGTGAATATGCAGATCAGACATTTTCATGTATTGAACCATGATCCCTAATTTTCCATTTGCTCAGCTGTAACTCACACTGTTTTCTACAATTAACATTAGTAATCAAATCATTTTATTATTCCTGTTAAATAATTGTTTTAATCTGTTTGGAAAAGCTCTTCCATGTCTTACTGCCATTGGATGTGCCCTTCCACCAGATTACAGTTTGTCTACTGCGCTGGATGGGGAATTGTTCAAAAGTACATCAGGAGAAGGGGATGGTCCGTACAATCCTGAGCCTATTGATACACAAAAGTACAAAGTTTTTAAATACTGCCTCAAATTTTATTTTTGAAACATATAATCGATTTAACAAAACGACGTTTGCACTAGTATCCAAATTACGGCTGATATCAACAACTTAATTGTGAATTTCTCTGAGCATTACCATGATGCATGGGCCAGTCGAAAGTTTGAAAATGGATGGAAATATGGGGAACCGTACTCGTGGGCAGAGAAGACTCACCCTCGCCTAAAACCCTACTCAAAACTCAGTGATTATGTAAGATCTTGTAGAAAAACTTTACATTTTATAATAATGTTTGGAAAGTTTAAATTTTTAAACTGCAGGAGCGAGAACGGTATAAAGAACCCATCCGAGATTCATTGAAAGCTCTACTTGCGGTAAATTGGATCATAGAGCCAAGCGATTCTGATATGGGTTCTGCAGCCAGAAATGGCAGACGCTCATCGAAAGCTGATTTGGTAATAATGTAAAACAGTTATTTTGACAACGTGTTATGGCTTCACTAAAATAAAATGGAACAAACTCTCATTATAGCAAGGTGATCAAGGTTATCATCCGCATCCGGTGGATATGGCTAATTTAACATTAAGCAGAGAAATGCAAAATATGGCGGAACGTTTGGCTGAAAATGCGCACGATATCTGGGCGAGAAAGAAGAAGGAAGAAATTGAGACCAATTGTTAGTACACGGTTTTAGTTGTGACATTTAAAAGAGTGCTAAATATGTAATAATGAAATTGCCAATGTCATCACAAAATATTTGCGTAGATGGGTGCCCACATCCTCAACTTGTGCCTTACGACCTTCTTACCGACAAAGAGAAAAAGAAAGACAGAGAACGATGTCAAGAGTTGTTGAAATACATACAGTTTCAAAGTTATAAACTTTATAGGGCAAATGCTCCCAGCGTTGCCGAGTCTGAAGGTGGTGGAGCGTCTGCTGCAGCTCTCGAACGTCGTTTCGCATACAGCCTTTTGGAAAAACTGTTGCATTATCTAGATATTTCATCCGTCAACATGAAATCTCAAATTCCTTCTCTAAATTACAGCCGTAGAAGTGGTTACAAGGATACTACTAGGGACGTGAAATTTTTTTCGAAAGTAAGTAAAATATTTATTATCTGTGATATCAAAATCTATAAATACATTTTTCAATCTCTTTCCAATTAATAGGTTGTTTTGCCACTGATGGAAAAATATTTCAGTACACAAAGAACTTATTTCATAGCAATTGCAACAGCCAGTAATACCAGCGGTGCTGCATCTTTGAAAGAGAAGGAGATGGTTGCAACGTAAGTATCTGTGTGTGTGTGTGTAAATCTTTCATTTAATCGCATTTAAACTTAATTATTTGTTTCCTTTATTTGTAGATTGTTTTGTCGGTTAGCATCTCTTCTGCGATCAAAGTATACTGCTTTCGGAAGTGAAGTAAAAATTACCGTTCGTTGTTTACAAACTTTAGTAAAAGCATTCGACGCCAAGTAAGTAATTTTTGTTCATTGGGATTATCATTAATCGAACTTTTCTTATTTAGTGATGCATTTAAAATAATCTTCGTATTAAAAACAATTTTTCAGATCTATCACAAAATCTTGCCCAGATTTCATTCGATCTTCAATGCTTACCTTTTTTAATAATGCTGCTGACGATTTGGGTCAAACAATTAATAACCTTCAAGGGGGAAAGTATCCTTACTTGAGGGGCACTCATTTGAAAACGTCCACTTCGCTGAACTACATTCACACCGTTATTCTTCCTATATTGACAGCTTTATTCGACCATCTCGCGTGTTACGATTATGGAAGTGACCTTATTTGTAAGTTTAAAAATATTGAAATGGTTGGTAAAGTAGAATTGGAGGGTTTCTGAATGTGTAACATGCAGAGGTTCACTCAAAGTTTAACATTACTCTCCCATTTATTATAAACTTTATAATTTTATAAAAACCCGAGTTTGTAGACCCTCAAGTAGTTTGTAAAAAGACAAGAACGTGGAAAAGATTATTAAAGCATTTTTTTTAACAGTGAACGATCTTCAAGTAGCATCGTACAGAATGCTGAGCAGTTTGTACTCTTTGGGGACGGATATGACATTGTCGAAAAACAGGAAATACATGAAAATAGAAATTGAACGCTACCGTCCGGCGGTTGGAAGTTGTTTGGGCGCTTTTGCGTCAACCTTTCCAATTGCATTCCTTGAGCCAACATTGAACAAGAATAATCCGCATTCATTACATCATAATCCAAATGCGTCTATGGCGGCGCAAGGTATAATACAACTTTTTAAAGATATGCATTTCAAAAGCGGTTGAATGTGTGTAAAAAGTACGGAATAATCTTATTATGTGGCGCTGCATTTAGATGTTATGACCCGACTTGGTACAAGCTTTCCCATCTTAGATAAGATTTTACAAGAAGTCGAAAACTTTGTGGAATCTGGAAAAACATACAACGATGTGCTAAACATACAACGATGTGCCTCATATAATTGATGTTACGCTACCAATGCTTTGTTCGTATCTTCCATTTTGGTGGTCTCAAGGGCCCGATAATGCAAAAGACGTTGCTCCTGAGTAAGAAAATCACGAATTACAAAACACAGTGCTTTATTATATTTGGTGTTGCATGTATTAACCGTTTTTATTGTTTCAGTGCCCATGTAAGCAAAGTAACAAGCGAACATATGAACAGACTACTGAAGAACGTGTTGAACCTAATTAAGAATAATGTCGGTGATGAAAACGCTCTTTGGATGACTAGAATTGCTGCCTATACCCAACAAATCATCATTAATTCTTCTGAAGAACTACTGACGGACCCTGTTCTTCCACTTGCCGAAAAACTTCGCAAACGAACAGACGTGATGTACCATAAGGAAGACTCACTGCGAGGGTTTTTGAAATCTGCAACAGATGATACGTCGCAAATTGAAGGCCAAATTCAGGAAGAATGGCAGCTGTTGGTTAGAGATATTTACGCGTTTTACCCACTTCTTATCAAGTATGTTGATCTTCAGAGAAATAACTGGCTAAAGAATAATACAATAGAGGCGGAACATCTGTACAACTGTGTTGCGGAAATTTTCAATCTGTGGTCCCGGTCTGAAGTGCGTTAACAACTTTCAATTAAAATCATAAATTAGTATAATTGCTGTGTGTACATAGTGCAACATGAATTTATTATGATTTACAGTTTTTCCGTCGAGAAGAAACAAATTTTATTTCCGCCAATGAAATCGACAACATGGCTCTTATTATGCCGACGACTACCAGACGAAATGCAGTTGATACTTCGAATGTACAGAGTGGTGGAAAGGTAGTCTAACATAATAGTCCCCTCTAATGGGAGTTTAAAAAACTGATTGCAACTTTATTTGTTTTTTCAAATGGCTAGATCAAGAAAAAGAAAAACCGAGACAAAAAGCGTGACAAAGACAAAGAGCTAGCATCTAGTTTAATGGTGGCCTGCCTAAAACGACTTCTTCCTGTTGGTTTGAACCTCTTTGCTGGTCGTGAGCAAGAATTAGTCCAACATTGCAAAGATCGTTTTCTTAAGGTATATCGACCGGTCAATAGTTTGTTTTACATTGCATTTAGTTACATTAATTGTTTTAATTCGTGTACAGAAAATGCAAGAATACGAGGTTCTTGATTTCGCCAAAACCCAGTTAACTTTACCAGATAAATTCGACCCTTCAGATGCTATGTCCTGGCAGGTACATCTCTCATAAGCAATCACACAAAATTATTTTTAACTTGTGTAATAACTTTCATTCCGAAGTAAACTTTCTTACTGATGTAATCATTGCAAAAACAGATAAAGTTGCAATTTGAAAATAATTTTTTTTAAATTATTAAAGGATGAAAATACTAATTGCCTAATTTTTTTGCATGGTCATAATATTCCCATTCCGTTCACAACTTGACATAAATTCAATACTGTATCAATTATCTATGCCATATTTACTTTGTTACACTATTTACCTAATGAATTGAATTTGTTGCTTGCAGCATCACCTGTACTCTAAACTTGGGAAGAAGCCTCAAGCCGAGGAGCCTGAGGAAACAAAAAAAAATAATTCCAATATCAACAAGCAACAACTTTTTGATGAGCTTGTTGAACGTATTGTAGCAATGGCCAAAGTACTTTATGGCCTTCACATGGTACGTTGCAATTTCAATTGCATTTTCATATAAATGTGTTAACGTATACAACTGTAACTTAAGTGTACATTAAGTATTGGCACTCCTGTCGCAAGNTTGGCACTCCTGTCGCAAGGGAATCGCAGTTATAGTCAGGCTCGAGTGTTTTACGGAATAACCGCTTAATTGCAATTCTATTCAATACTAAAGTACATCTGTACACATGCATCAATGACGATAATGCACCTCTCTGGAAATCATTTGTTGTACGATTTGTGCTGCACCCAGGAACTATATGTTGTTTGAGTTGTCACTTCCGTTTTTGTTAAAACTCTTTAGATCCATTTTGTTTCTCCAATCGTTGAATATTCATTGCCACATTATTACTATTTATGTATTTGTTTGATCTTGCTAAAGTTAATATCTTCTTCACATTCTTCTTATTTATATGATTTACACTGTGCCCACAAGTTACCTAGATTCTTTGTTACTTGATGCGTTATTAGATTGACCACCCTCAGCAGCAACTAAAGGGTGCGTATCGTTCCGTGGTTACAGTTGGTCGTAAAAAGGCCGTCATTGCCTGCTTTCGTCACAGTGCTATACATTCTATGCCAAGGTACACATTTCGTCGTAAAGTTTTCTTCCTCGTCTAACTACTTTCTTTGTCTCTATTAGCTATCCCTGACTCGATTTTTGTGTGATTGATTGTTTTAGCTGCGAGGAAGTACTATATACTCCTTTGTTCACCTTTGCCATCACCTTTAATGTATTCTGGCATGTAAAATGTGACCCTCACCTACCACTAGCCTATAATTAAGCACTGCTGGTTTTGACGATAGTCTGTTTATAGTACTACAGTACTACAGCAGCTATCTCAAATAATATTATCACTACTAATCATGTAATCAATACCACAATGATTACATTTACAACTGTCAATATATGATGTTGCAGTGGGCACTAAACCGTGTGTGATTGGTAGCAGAAAGTCATGCCACGACTCACCAAATCTCGCGTCTCAGGGACAGACTGGAGTATAAGAGATCAGCTTAATAAGAGTAGGCTTAGGCAGTTACAATTCTAAATTGATTATGAATAACACTAACAATGAAAGAACTTAATTTGCTAATATGAGGCGGCTCTAAAATGCGTTTGGCAAATTAGCATATATCGAAATTCTGTGATTTTGAATAATCGTAAGTGCATGTTGAACTACTATTGTACATGTACACCCAGGCTTCTCTTCCTTCGAGACCTCGTAGTGGTTGGCGCAGACTTCTGTCGATTGCTCGTAAAAAGGCTGCACTAAATTGTTTGATGAGCGTGCCATTCTACACGCTGAAAAGGTAATTTAACGCTGGTTTGCATTAACATTAATAACTAACCAATTTAACCGTCCCCAAAAGTGTTAGCTTCTGACGATGCGAGTTTATTTATTTAATTATGTCTTTTTTATGTATAACACTAACAACTAGTTAGTACTTACATACTTTCTGTGAAACAGTTGTCGAATGACATTTTTTCGTCCGCCGTGTATAATTCATTTTTTGCACAACGAATGCAATTGACTTTGCAAGTTAACCCTTAGAATAAGTGCGTCCGTGTCTAAGATATATCGATATTGTCTATTCTACATTCTTTTATGTGTTATTTCATATCTTTCCTGTTCTTAACTAATCAGTTTTCAATGTGTAATCGTGAATTTTGTCATTTGCTTTCAGAATTGTTATATGTTTATAATTGTATCCACATTTTAGGCATCGTGCTATAAATCTATTCTTGCGCACCTACCGAGACTTTTGGTTAACTGAAGAAAATGTTGGTCAAGAAGTTATGATCGAGCACTTAACGGTAACCTACACACTCACTGTTTCAGATGGGTAGTATGGAATGTGCGTGTGCCAATAAATTGGATGCCACTCTTGTTTCACAGCAAACATTCGAAGAGGCCGAACTGAAAAAGAAAGACGAAGAAGAGGAAGAAGGAAAGCCCGATCCTCTTACTCAACTTGTAACAACCTTCTGCCGTGGGGCGATGACAGAAAGAAGTGGAGCTTTGCAAGAAGACCCTCTTTATATGTCGTATGCCGAAGTCATGGCAAAGTCCAACGGTGAGGAGGAAGAGGAAGGCGGGGATGAAGAAGGTGGCGGGGGAGAGGAAGAAGGAACTTCTATTCATGTAAAGACCATTTTCTAAAATTAAATTTTGGTTTTGAAGCAATTAGCATGTTAATCCCTTTTTTCTGGTGTACTAACCCTTCACTACTTCTTATGTAAATGCAGCGTAAAACACACACAAACAATACGATGGCTAAACTAATGGTATTTCACATTAACAACAAGTTTAACATTCTGAATAATAATTATTTCAACAGAGTTATTATTTTCTTCTTAGGAACAAGAAATGGAGAAGCAAAAGCTTTTGTTCCATCAAGCAAGACTGGCCAACAGAGGTGTAGCTGAGATGGTGTTGCTACATATTTCTGCAAGTAAGGGTGTTCCCTCCGATATGGTCATGAAAACGCTCGAGCTGGGCATATCAATTTTGCGTGGTGGTAATATTGACGTCCAAATGGTTAGCAAGCATGTGATTATTTATAAAAATGTATTCTTGTTAATTGTTAATATTTCTTAATTTCCTTACATCAACAATATTTTATAAAATTTTAGTGGGGCTGTGATAACTGAATCTTGCATCATAATAATGATGCATTCACTTCTGTTTGTTTCCAGCAAATGCTTAACCACTTGAAAGAGAAGAAGGAGGTGGGATTTTTTACTTCCATTGCTGGTCTCATGAACTCCTGTAGTGTACTGGATTTGGATGCTTTCGAGAGAAACACGAAAGCTGAAGGCCTCGGTGTTGGTTCAGACGGCGCTGCTGGTGAACAAAATATGCACGATGCCGAATTTACATGTTGTCTTTTCCGATTTATCCAACTCACCTGTGAAGGACACAATTTAGGTTAGACTGGATTTCATAATTACAAGTGGTTAATACCATGTGCCGTGTAATGTATGCAAATTTATTGCGTCTTCTTTTCAGACTGGCAAAACTATTTGAGAACTCAAGCTGGAAATACCACTACGGTCAATGTTGTCATTTGCACGGTAGATTATTTGCTTCGACTGCAAGAATCTATTATGGATTTCTATTGGCATTATTCGAGTAAGGAGTTGATTGACCCGGCAGGAAAAACAAATTTCTTTAAAGCTATTGGTGTTGCAAGTCAAGTATTCAACACACTTACTGAGGTTATTCAAGGTCCATGTACTCAAAATCAACAAGCGTTAGCTCACTCAAGGTAATATTGTACTACATATGAAGATGGTATCTTTTCACAAGTTTTCGATCAGGTTTCTTGGTAATCCCTAAGACCATAAAATGCCATTAAATAATTGAATCTCGAAATAAATGAAACTATTCTTTAACTTTGTCCAGATTGTGGGATGCTGTTGGTGGTTTTCTCTTCCTTTTCGCTCACATGCAAGCCAAGTTGTCCAAAAATTCGACACAAGTCGATTTACTCAAAGAACTTTTGAATTTACAAAAAGACATGGTTATCATGATGCTGTCCATGCTTGAAGGTACTTTTGTGAGAAAATTATTTTTACTCTTCTAGAGTTTCAATTAAATCCAACCTTATTTTTGGTTTAAGGTAACGTTGTGAATGGTACTATCGGTAAGCAAATGGTGGACACTCTGGTTGAATCAGCGTCCAATGTTGAGGTAATACTTGTTGCCCTTTATTACTGCAACAATTTGGTATATCAGTACTTACTGCACTCCACTTTTCATTATCAAAATAAATGTATAGATTGTACACATAAATCGAATGTGATGATGATGATATTATTGAAATGTTTACCGTCTAAAACATTTTACTGTCGAATTGACTATTTAATTTAATTTATTTCATCGCCCTGAAAAACAGAAAATTCTTCAATTTTTCAACATGTTCTTGAAGCTGAAAGGATTGACTTCATCTACGGCATTTCGGGTACAAAAGACAAAGTCCCTATTACCTAAATCGATTCTACAGCTACAGCTCATTGGTTAATTCGAATCCAAATTACTGTTGTTGTTCCCCCAGTGCTCCTATATAAAGTCTTATATGTATGGAAAAACATCGTTTTTTGTTTACATGAATAGTTGGCCAGCACGTTTGGTGAATGGTAGTAGTATCCTCGTATACATTAGTGATTGTAGTTGGTCATCATCACATTTTATTTAATCCATGTCACGCATACGTTTATTTAGTTTTGAAATTGCCTTGTTTTATTTTGTCTGTTTATTTTGTCTCCATTTCAGATCATTCTTCGATACTTCGATATGTTTTTGAAACTTAAAGATTTGACCTCCTCGTCCGCTTTCCAGGTCTGTGTTGTCGAAACGTTATATATTTAGTTTGCTGATTATCACATTGCATGAACTGTCAACCTTGATTTATAGTAACATAGTGCACACGTTTGATAATTGTTATTTCTTTCTGCTTAAAACTCGCAATTTCTTCTAATCATGAGCTGTGGTGTTCGTCTAAATCATATCTGGAATCCAGGGTGTTCATTCTTGATGTTAGGAACTTGGGTTTTAATACTGTGGAATATGTAGGACATGGATCAGAACAAAGACGGTTGGATCTCACCTAAAGAATTTAGGGAAAAGATGGAGCAAGGCAAAAATTACACCCCGTGAGCCTTCTTCACTTTAAGCCTCGCTACGTACAAAGCAAAAATGCTTTCTTGTTAATACTGTTTTTGTATATTTTAGCGACGAAATCAACTTTCTTCTCATGTGCTGTGACACAAATCATGATGGAAAAATTGATTACATAGACTTTACTGAGCGCTTCCACAATCCTGCCAAGGATATTGGTTTCAATCTGGCTGTTTTATTGACAAATCTCTCTGAACATATCCCTAATGAACCTAGGTACTTACACATCAAAGCTGGCCGTTTATTTGCTCCAATGTATGAAATCCATGTGAAATGTTAACCATGTCTAATGTACACGCAGGTTAGCCCGGTTTTTGGAGACTGCCGGAAGTGTTCTCAACTACTTTGAGCCGTACCTGGGGCGTATCGAAATTATGGGTGGTGCACATAGAATTGAGAGAGTGTATTTCGAAATCAAGGAATCGAATATTGAACAATGGGAAAAACCGCAAATTCGGGTATTGATTCATTTGATTATTAATTGACCATTCTTGTAAAATAAGATCTACTCATAAAAGTTTTACGCCGTGTTGATTGAAAAGTAGCGACATTTGAATTTACTTTTTTTTTTCTGTAAAGGAATCTAAACGGGCATTCTTCTACGAAATCGTTACTGAAGGAGGGGACAAAGAAAAACTACAGGCGTTCGTAGACTTCTGTGAAGACGCTATTTTTGAAATGCAACATGCAAGTGCATTAATGTCCACAGAGGATGATGCGGGCAGTGGTCATGCAAGGGAACCTGCATACGTTTTGCCCACCGATGAAGAGGAAGAAAAGTAAAGAATATTTATAATTCACTTTATTTTTCATCCTAGAGTTTACCTGTTGTATGTTCACCATTTGGAATTAGAATGAGCTTACCTATTTCTTTTTTAAATCAAACCTCTTGAGGCTAAGTTCACGATGATTGAAACAGACTTATGAGCCTGAGATTGCTTTTTGTACTATTTTTACATAAGTGGAAATTGTAATTGTTTTTCCCTATGACTTTCGAAGGAACGAAGAGTAAGGATTAATTGTATTGCCTTCAATTCTAGAAATGAAAGTATTGTAGTTGCTTTCTGCTAGAGACATGCAACATGATTAGATCAAGCCTTTTAGAGAACACATTTCATAGTACCGAGTGCACTTTTTGATGCGAATGAATAAATTTTTTATTTTGTATTAGACCATTAACGTGGAAACAGAGGTAAGACAAAGGACTATACTGAATAAATGCACATGGAAAATGCTAATGTGTTCCTTTTTCCTATTGTTTTTTATTAAAATTTTCTATTTATATTCCTGTGAACGTCTGCAATGCAGTCAGTGTATGAATTTCCCTGTTTTTGCATTTGAAAACCTTTTATTCACATACTTTGTACTTGATCTCTGTGAATGCCCGTCACTATCACTGTATAGTATCCCGATGACATTTCGCTAACTCCAATTAATGATTCCTAATTGTTTGTTGTGAAATGGATTTTGTTTGAACTTAAATCGTCCTCTTACCAATTTGATCGTCTCAATAACGTTAAATGCATCATTTAATTTTCTTAAATTAACACTATCATCGTATGCAAACTTCAGGGGAACGCTGGTCAAACAAGCTGTGACAGCGTTCAAAGACAACGTAAAGGCTGTCATTACAGCTCTTTCACCTACAAACATCAAAAGAAAAGTTCGAGATATGCAACAGTTGACGCCTGTGGAACTTCTTATCGGATTTTTTAAGCTGATCTTGCACTTTTTCTACTACAGTGGCATGAGTGTTGGTGGAGTTTTCAAGTGAGTACATTGTCAACTGAATCCATCAAGTTTAATATTGCTTGGCATAATAATTACATATATTTATCAATTTAGATTTTTCGGCAAATATCTTATAAATCTTATGCGAGGTCCACCGCCTGAAAAGGTGGAAGAGGAAGTGACGGATGAACTGGCTTTAGCACCACTCAGGGTGCGTAATTTGGAATGATACTTTAATTGCATTTTATAGTTGTCCACTATCTTCAAATTATTATCTAAAATTGTAGCCTGGAACAGCACCTGAGGCGGAGCCTCCTCCGGAGCCGGCAGGACAGTTAGCTATTATGGGAGCTGCTGAAACTACCAAGGAAGAAGCAGGGTATATATATCTATACATCTAATAAAAGATGTTCGCTCATGTCGTTCAAGATTTTGAAAATATCGCTGTGGATTTTTAGTGCTCTTGTACCAGCTGAAGCTAGTGCATCTGAGCCAACAACTGGGGAGTCAAGCGGAGAGGAAGGTGAGAAAGCCTTAGTCATAGCTAGAAAATCCGAAGTACGTGAAACGGCGGAGACAGAAAAATCTGCTGAAGAAGTCGCAGCCCCGGAACCCGCTCATGCTGCAGCTGCGTCCCCACTTGATGTAGTTGTCGAAACGCACGAACCAGAACCGTCTTTAGTATCTCAGGTTTATAAAAAATTGAATCATTGAACTAACAATTTATTTTATTTTAATGGGAATAAAGTACTGATACATTTTTCATTTTCATGCTGCTTTTATGGATATATGGTGCACGGTTACATCTATTTATTATTTTAAATAACGTATTACCGATAGAGTACAGAACCTAAAGCTCCTAGACCTTACAAAACTCCCATGTCCTATAAAAAGAAGAAGATAGTTGACAAATCTGGAGAGGTTAATTTTGGTGATTGGTTCTCCACGGTTTTTGTGGTGTTCATATGATTAATATTATTCTTTATTTCAGATTGACTTTGGATCTTATGTCAGCGGAATTGTCAGTTTCTTGGCTCGAAATTTCTACACAATGAAATATGTGGCTCTAGTTATGGCTTTCAGCATTAATTTCATGCTTCTGTTTTTCAAGGTAGGAAAACAACGTTAATTGACATTATTTTTGGTGATTGGTTTGACGGCTATCGTGAATTGTAGGCAACAGCATTGGTGGAAGACATGGATGAGGAAGAGGGCGGTGAAGAGGAATTTGGATCAGCGGTTGGAAGTGGTGATTTTGACGGAGGTTCTGGAAGCGGAAATGGCACTAGCTTAGAAGAAGAGGAAGAAGAGGAAGAGGAAGACGTACTGGAATTTGTTCATATGGATGAAAAGTTCTATTACATGGCTCACGCTATACGGTTCATGGCTATTGTACACTCTATGGTATCCCTTGCACTACTCGTTGCATACTATCATCTTAAGGTTGGCCCAATTACCACCTGTCTGTATTTTGAAGTAGAAACTTCAATAGAATACACTGAAATATGTTTAGTTGTTGCTTCTTTGAATATCTTACTGTGTGATCACAACGAAATCGAGCAACTGTGTAGATGTATATTGAAATTTATCTATCTTATGTGTCTGGTACTCCAGGTTCCATTGGCTATTTTCAAGCGCGAGAAAGAAATTGCCAGACGTCTGGAGTTTGACGGTCTTTATATTGCTGAACAACCAGAAGATGACGACATAAAGGCTCACTGGGACAAATTAGTTATTTCTGCCAAGTAAATGCATTAATACTGTATTAACGTACTAAAAAATTGTTACATAAACGTAATCTCTCCACTTAGGTGCTTTCCTGTGAATTACTGGGATAAATTTGTCAAGAAGAAGGTGAGACAGAAGTATAGTGAAACGTATGATTTCGACTCTATCAGCAACCTTCTGAAAATGGAAAAAACATCGTTCAGTGTAGAGGACAAGGCAGAAGGTGGAATCATGGCGTAGTAAGTAACAATTTCAATGGCTTTGCATTTTATTTCTACAATTATACTGCTGCATTTGCATTGCTTTGGTCTGACGGGTGATAATGTCTTTTGTAGCATTTCCGGAATTGACTGGCGTTATCAAATTTGGAAAGCAGGCGTGACAATTACAGACAATGTAATTCATGAAATATCATAGCATCAATTGGGGTAGTATTTTCACTAGAAGTAAATTAATATATTATTTCTATTGCAGGCCTTCTTATACAGTTTGTGGTATTTGATCTTTTCTCTCTTGGGCAACTTGAATTATTTCTTCTTCGCTGCTCATTTGCTCGATATCGCTGTTGCTGTACCCGCCTTGAAGACGATCTTGCAATCCGTAACTCACAACGGAAAACAGGTATAAATTATCAAGTAGCATTCACATTTAATATTTATTTTTAAAAATTTCCGTTGAATGTGTTATAGTAATTTAACCATCTATGTTACAGCTTTGTCTCACCGTGATGTTGCTGACCATTGTGGTATACATTTACACTGTTATAGCTTTCAATTTCTTCCGCAAGTTCTATGTGACCGAAGAGGATGATGAAGTTGATCAAAAATGTCACGATATGGCAACGGTGAGTACTCTTTCTTAAATGTGGGCTAGGGTTACATCGCAAATTTCGTTCAAATGTAAGGATTTACAACTTTCCCCTATATTATTCTATTTCAGTGCTTCGTGTTCCACTTGTATCAAGGAGTACGAGCTGGTGGTGGTATTGGAGATGTGATTGAACCTCCTGATGGTGAATCCAGTGAAGTTTACCGAATCTTCTTTGACATTACTTTCTTCTTCTTTGTCATTGTCATCTTGTTGGCCATTATTCAGGGTAATAATAATGATTTTTTGAAGGCTTTTTTCATGCATTTATATTTTTCACAATTTACACGTTCTTTGATCTACAGGTTTGATCATTGACGCCTTCGGCGAGTTGAGAGATCAATTGAACAGCGTGTCCGAAACGTTGGAGTCAGAATGTTTCATATGTGGCATCGGAAAGGATTACTTTGACGTGGTGCCTCATGGTTTTGATGTCCACGTTATGAAAGAACACAATTTGGCAAATTACATGTAAGTGTTAGCTATTGTGTAAATGCTAGAGAAAGAAATATGAGTGTAATTCAAAATCTGAAGTGTAACTGCTTTTGTTTCGTGTGCGTTTACCACATTTTGCTGATATTAGGTTCTTCCTAATGCATTTGATCAACAAGCCGGACACAGAATACACTGGCCAGGAAACTTACGTTTGGAACATGTATCAACAAAGATCTTGGGATTTCTTCCCGGTGGGAGATTGCTTCAGAAAGCAATACGAGGATGAACTAAGTGGTAAATCAAGTGGTGGTGAGTAGGGAAGCGTATAACAGGAACACTTCTTAATGTCTCGAAAACCTACTTGGACAAACTCACTGTGGCTCAAATCAAAACAACGACGTTGTCTGTCTTCCACAATACAACTTACCTACTGGAAATACCTTAATAAGTCGTTCACTTCAAGCGATGCTTGAAAGAGGAAATGGGGGCTAGAAGGAGATGGCGGACGACAGATCGAATATTATTACCTTGTTAACGCTATTTGTAAATAATGTTACTTCCATATCTCTATAATTCTTACCAAGGAATCAAACTCCTTTTCTTGAGTACCTTATGTCCTGTGCTTTTTGTTGAAATTACACCGTCCTTTATTAATTCGCGTGTGTAAAAGACGCGCTAACCATGTACATAAGTATGCATAAACGAAGTACATTTTACCAAGAACTATGTTCAGTTCGAAAACGAAATAATGCTGTAATAACCTAACCAATATAAATCAAGTGTGCGGATAGATTTTCATGAGCTTTTCCGTATATCAAATGTGTGTTTGTATCCAATAGCATTACTTATTTGACTTAATCAATCGCTCATGTTAAATAATTGAACTCTGAATTTAAAAAAAACAGTAGGTGTGATTACTAGTTATTTATTCGTGGACTGTTACTGTCTTGTACTGTGTGGAGTGGAATTATTTTCCGAATTATTTTACATTTGACTAAAGTATTCATAAATGACAAACAGATACCGAATACCAAGCCAAGTTTTCACATTTGCGTCCATTGTGGAATATAAATATTATGTATTAAGTATGATCGTGGAAAGGTACTAGTAAAATGTTTCAATTGTGTTAACTTGTAATAAGTATTATACTTAGGTCCATTAGAAATAGGAAGAATTACTACGGTTGTAGGGAGAATAATCTCTATGCTTTAAGACAGCTATGCTATAAATTGTATTTTCAGATTCAGACTATAAGGGCGTGGCTGATCTGTATGTTATATTATGCTAAAAATTTAAGTTGTAGTATTTATTAAACATAACTCTACTATTGAAGAACAGAGGTTCGGGTCATTAAACATTTTGGTGCTACTACAAACTACAAACTGCCGGTAAAGCCTCGAAATTATATCCTAGCACTACTGATAAACGTTACTCACTCACACGATAAATACTAATTGTATTAGAGACACCTGAGCTTTGAGTAACAATTACCTAAATGAAGTGTCCAAGAAAGTAATTACAATATTCTATTATATTGTGCTTTCATTATGTGAAATAAAGTTTAATAAACTTATTTATTGTCTCTAACATCGCTATTCTTACAGCTGCACTTTAAGTTCCACGTTGTGATTATTAGAATATCTATTCGTATATATACGATAATGAACAAAACTCAGACTTTCACAGTAAAGTAAATATCAAGTGAAAATTCGGCCTTGCTTCAAGTCCTTCAATCATTATCACACAATTTGCGTGTTCACAATCTAGGCGTTTGCACAAAAATATATGAAATATGTGATTGTAAAAAGTTGTACATATCTGTTGTTTAAAGTATTTGACAGCAAATAAGAAGAATACTAGAAGATGAAATAACATTGAATTTCAATTATTTTGGATTCATTTTTTTATCATTGGCCCAAAAGCACTCGGCGTTTGCCTTCCATTGAGATGTTTCTTCGTTCTCATTCTGGTCTTCATATACTTCTTTCTTCCAAATGGGAGCAAAGGATTTGAGTTCATCAATGGCGTACTGTGCTGCTTGTAAAGACTCTTTTCTATGAGCAGACGATATCGCAACAACTACACTGGCTTCGCATACAGGAACCTCTGCTAATCTACATTTTGGAGTAGGAAAGATTCAATAATACATTTCTACAATTTATTGAATAGAATTATTGTAATATTTTCTACCTGTGTGTTATTGCTATATGCTCCACTTCCCATTTTTGCCGAATTCGATTGCATATTTTTTCTATCTCAGCTTTCGCCATTGGCTCGTATGCTTCGTATTCCAACCGTTGAACCTACATGCATCGAAAAATCTGTAAATTTTTACATTTATACATATACTTTGTAACAAAGCTGTATCTGAAAAGCACGGCTCCTCCTTGTACTTTGTTGGTTCGAGATACTACAAACACAAAATTCGTTTCCATTCATAGATTGATACTAACTAATACGTGTTTTTAACCTTTTTGCCTTCAAAGTTGTCTCTGGTTGTACCAATGAACATTGATATTGCGCCACATTTGGGAGACCCGACAGAGGCAATAACCTCTGTGTAGTTTATTTCTTCCTGAGTTAAGGTAATTTTGTTCATTATTTATTACGCAGTGAGTCTTCTTGTATGAAAATGTTTCACCACCAGAATTCAGAGCTTTATCCTGGAAAACCACAGGAGCAGTAATTTTAAACATCGTAACCACTTCGATCACAATCACAACTCGTTCTAGTGAAAATTTTCTCAACACATTTACATGAACTGTATTTATATATCAATGTTTTAGTCGTTTCCACAGTGTTTCAATACATACACAGAAAAATTATACACCCGAGGTGATCCGCTTACATTCATTGTGCTCCCGCTTGACACGTATTTCATATCTGACAAAATATTTTTATAAAAAACATCACACACTACAAATATTTTCGTGCTTGTGATAAAACTAGCAAAATTTGCTCAAAATTTGTGAAAGCTACCAAGGTATGCGCTACGAAACAATGCGAAAAGCTTCTACGAATTTTTTACAAAATGTTGCCTAGAATGTTGAAAGCTCTGAACAAATATCCTTGCAGCAAACATACTAAAATAATTTTAGGTACTTCACGTATAGGTCCGAGTTCTACTAATTTAGTTACTTCTATAGTCGTGTGTATCATGTCATAATGTGTGTGTAAATACATTTGATTGTTAATGGATAATGGAAAATGGAAACATAATTATAAATATATGAAAGAA
>JABASC010001864.1:0-20556 GCA_019776185.1 Plutomurus gul | reverse complement strand
CATTATCAAATTCTCTAGTTAGGGGCTTATTCGTCACCGACCGCAATTTAATGGTATGCGTTAGGTCCCACTTAGACGCAAACGTTATTGCAAAAACACATACACAGATTGATATATTTGTTAATTTCGTCATCTTAGGTTTACTAAGTATTTAGGCGGTACTTCACGGCTCGAACACTAAAAGAAAACTACTGTAATCTGTACAATCAAGTACAACCCCGTGGAAATTAATCTTTTAAATATAAGTCACTCTTATATCTAAATAACTACTGTTCAGTGCATATAAGAAAACGTTCGCGTTGATTTGTGTGTATACTTAAGTATCATAGTAAAGAAACCACCATCCAACGGCAATGTGAACGTAAAAATTAATTTACCTGCTAACTAGTACAAAAGTAATTTGTTCAGTCTCGATATTGTATTTAAAAGCGTCTGTTTTCCTTCAATATAATGAAAATTACTAACGTTTCCGTCTAGATTTGGATTTGACATGCAGGTAAAAAAAATTCCATATCACCAGCCGCTAGCGTTTTGGAAGGGTATTCTGTACAAAATATCAAATTGTGTAGTTCTGTCGTTATTCATTCAATATTTTATAAAAAGGTATTTCAAGTGCTTAGATAATTTTAGAATCGTTAAGAAATCGGTGCATGTGAGTACTGTAGAAAAAGCAGGTGCCAAGGTGGTGCCATAAAGGCGCATACTTAAGTAAATATATTGCACCTCTGAGGTACAGGTTACTCTCTAATACCTCTACTTACATAGTACACTGCCGTGCAGTTTCTAATTCCTAGCTCACCTTGAGACATGGGAGGGGATATGCGCTGACATCCAATTTAATTAGCCAATTTATTTATAGAAAGGGGGTACGTTGTCTTTTTACAAGCACTTTTATGTATATACGCATAATATTTTTGTGTGTGGTATTATTACAATTACATCTTGTAAGTTCAAAAATATGTAGACATCAATAAAATGTCGACTGTAAGACTAGTTTACAAATTGTACCAAATTAAGCAATTTTAAAAATATATAATACAAATAGATGCTAACAATTGCACCATACATTGACCGATTCTGTTTAATTACATTCGCAAAGTACTATAAAAAATCATTATGTGTCGGATCGCTTATATTTAGCTTGTTCGAAAGCGGACGAATTTAAAAAATATATATTATATGGATTCTAAGGGGCGGGTGTCGCGTAAGATCTATAAGCACTATCAAGAGAGCTCATCATTCGGTAATAATTTTCTTGTGGTGTAAATGCATTTGCCTGATTTTCTTAAACTATGTATTTCTTTCAAATTTCTGTGATAATAATTTGTAGTACACAATGACAACCCATATGAAAATACTAATTCGCCAATATTTATTGATAGAGTGCGAGGGTGAAATGAATGTAAAAATTAATTGATTGAAATTGTGTAATTATCTATTTTATTTGCTGTTTAATTGGGTACCTTTCAATAAAATCGCTATTCTATTCTAATAGAAAACAAGTTTCGACAAACGAATTCGACGTAATTAGACTTAATTATGGTATCATATTACTGCGATCGTTCGCTGAACTTCTTGATGAATTTCCCTTCCTTTCACTAGTCCTGAACTTCTACAAAATCTTCTGTTCGTTTACCAACATCGACAACCGCAAGACCACCTCTGGGATATGGGATTGGACCACTTGCACCCACGCGTGGACCAACACCCGGACAAAGAGTGGAAGAGTCGCAATCGCATTTTCCAACTTGTCCACCTGAAAATTTCATGAAATAACCCATCACACAAAGTGATCCAATGCAAACACAAAATTTTTATAAAATAAATACGGATAATCGTACACTGGCCATCTACGCCTTTCATTCCATCGGTTCCATCAGTGCCATTTATTCCAGCTGTCATATTAACAATTATTAATTAAAATGATTACTTGTCTTAGTAGAAATAACTGTGTTTTGGGTAAATGCGAAATTTTAAATCTTACGATTGCCATCCATCCCTGCAACAAAATGAATTTCATTAATGTGTTTTTTAAGAAATATATATTTGATTTCGGATGTTTGCAACTATGAATTGCACAATTACGTACCTTCTACACCCGCTGGGCCATTGGGGCCATTCTGGCCCGGTGGTCCAGGATCACCCTAAAGGAATCAAGACAAAAATTAATTACAAATGCTAAAGTCAATAATTTTAGTCAGAGGGTAGAATTGTCACTTGGATTTCTGTTTTCTGAAAAACAAAAATTCATTACCGGCAATCCTTTGTTTCCGTTTACAGTGCTGGGAGTTCCTATAATACAAAAAGCACAATGTTCACATAGTAGGGTATGTTCGCCTAGTAAAACTTAAAGGGGTTAAGCACAGCACACGTAACCCAATGAATACCATTTACACCAAAGATCTCTAATATCGCTACCCAGGTTTCCTACTCTTTTCACATATATATGTAGGCACTTATAAGAATCAATATTACTCACCGTTTGCTCCATTCATTCCTATAATAAAGTAAAACAAAATTATAATTTATCGACAATTTATTCAAAGTGGGGTTTTTATTATGTAAACAGGTATTGTGTTGTTACCATCAGTCCCGTCATTTCCGTCTGTCGCTGGAAGACCATTAGTACCAGGTTGACCTTGAAATACAAAGAAGTTAAATTTTTTTTAAATTGAGAAAATAGATTCTTTTTCTACTTAGCAATTCGGAAATCTATTAGCGAGTATTTAGCGAAAACGAAACCTGGGGGTCCTTGTACGGCGTTGTTTAATCCGTTTTGGCCTGGAGGACCTGCGAATTATGAATAAATTTATTAATTACTGGTGGCGAGCAGTGAAACATTTAAAAAATAGATTTAAAACCTTGTGCCCCTTGGGTGTTGTTATCGGCTCCGTCGGCTCCCGCTGGTATTTCAACAGAAATTAAAGTGTTAATTTTCATCCTTCCAGAAAAAAACTATTTTAATGGTGAAATAATAATTGATATTCTAATTCTTACGATTTCCATTTTGGCCAGGGGGACCTGAGGCTCCTATTGAGTCAGAAAGATGTTGCATGTCGCAATACACATTATTTGGTTTAAGAAAGCTTATTTACGTGAACACAATATCCTCAATCTTACCAGCATTTCCGGGATTTCCATTGTCCCCGGGTACCCCGTCTTTGCCCGGTTGACCTGCAAAACCTGGATTTCCAGGGGGCCCTAAATATGGTCGTGTTCATCATAAAATTCTAAAAAATTATAATTGGTTCTCTGATTGACAATGTTTCATACCTGGTTTCCCCGGCTTGCCAGGCTTTCCTGCAATTTTCGAAACAAATGAATGTAAATGATTAATTTGTAGGAAAACCATTTACTTATTTCAATAGAGATACAAAAAATGTAATAATTGTATACTTGCCTGGAGGGCAATTTCCGTTTTTGACAACCGATTTTAGACAGGCCAAAGGATAATTTCTTATCGGTATGTATTGTTCTTGTTCTTGTTCGTCCAAATCCCTATATTTAGCATTTGTGGGTTCCAAACGATCGAATTCACGACGCCCATGAATATCTTCCACGAATAACGCTCGTACTACAATTTCGTCTCCTTGTATTGTTCCCGTGCAACCCAAACGAATTCCTTCTGCCGTTTTCTTGACATAATTAAAATCTCCTAAATAGCAATAATATTCTATTTATCAAATCTGTTTACCGTAATATAAAAAAGAATGAGAAAAACAGATACTTGCTTTTAGCTCCGGCTTCTAATGGTGTCTTCTGAAAATGCCTCTCATTTGCTAGCACTAACAAAGGATTAGTCTGAGCTACGTACACAGCAAGTATCACACTCGGAATTAATGCTATGAGGACCCATTTCAAAATTTGTGATAATGAATTCTAGATAAAAAATTATGAAAAATTAGCACACATTTGTGAACAAGATAATTATTTGTAAAATTATGGCTTACCATAATTTTACTAAAATAACTTGACAGACTGCTTATTATCGGATTCTCGACTGAAGATGCTCATAAAAGATTGTGAATGATGCATCTCACAATTGTAACTTAGACTGGAATACCGGATGATGGAAAGGGTGTGGAAAGGGTGGTTCACGCAAGGTGGAAAATTGCATCACGTGGATGCGACCTGATAAATATGTGTCACAAAAATGTCACAACCACATATATATTAATGTATTTCTAGCCTAGTGATTATTTTGTCTTAAAAATGGTCGCTTTTTAATAAGTCTATTGAACTTTTGTTGTACCGCCAGGTCATATTAGGGGTAGTACATACTACATACTTATACTTCTTCAGGATTCATGCTGAATGGTGGACAGGTGTTTGTATCTACTAGGCTGCATGCAACATCAGCCGAATATGCATCACTTTTTTAATACAGCTCAACCCATGGTTTTTAAGCGACTTGAGGTTGGATATGTATTGAATTTAAAATTAGATGTTACCTTGAATGAAAGAGGTATTTACATCGGTATTATTTTGTATATTAGAGTTTAGTTGTTTTAGATAAAAAATACTCTTAGAGTGAATATTGAACACTATTAACATGCAAAAATTGCATAGATGTAAATTTTATTGGGGATTCAAAAAGCTTTCACAAAGCTTCAGGTGAGAAATGAGGTGGCTCTTTGGTGTAAACTATTTATTCATATATTTTGTAAAAGACAGCACAGCAGGTGGGAGGTGGGTTGGAGACGGAGCCTAAGCTCTGGGTCTACCTTCGATGTCATCTATATCCAGTCCAGTCCCAGTCTAAAAATTTCCATACAATACAAATAACCTTTAAACATTTTTAAGTGAAAACTGTCGTGGAATTTTTTTATGAACTTAATAGTCTTGATGACCGTATAAACTGCAGACACCATCTTAAATCTTAAGACCGTATGTATACAGATAGGTTTTATCGAAGATAAATTCGAAAAATTAGACGAATATATGTACATGTACAGAAAAAGTAGAAAATAAATAAAATTGTAGGTAACTGTATTTCCTCAAATGTGCCTTTTACCAGAGTTGGGTGATTAATGGATTTTTTCTTCGGATTATGGATTGAGGATTAATTTTCCAGAGTTTCCGGATTAGAATTAAATTAAATTTATTTCACGATTTAGATTAATTTGGCATTAGGATTATTTTTTAAATGCCTCGGATGAGGGATTGATTAAGCCTTAATTTTTACTTTGACAGTTCGTTTTATGAATGACAGCTCTGTTTTATTAAAGTAGGTTACCAGAAGTGACCGTTAGAAACCGGGACGCCTTATCCTGCTCTGCATTAAACATGCAGAGCAGTTTATATCTAATTATTATAAATTGAATATACTAATTGTACGGTTGATTTGATTTATGCATTCTGGAGTCAAGGTGCCCTCCACACTACTTAAACTTCAATATTCCCATTTAATTTTAATTTATAAAACCAGTGAATTTTCGTGTAAGTTAAATGTACGCATGTACCAACAACGGTAGGGGTTGATTCCTAAACTACCTACTACTTGAACATTATACCACACTATGAGTGAAATACTGAAATACTGAATAGACTATTTAAATTTTCGCGTTTTGATGTGATGAAAATGTCGCTATTAGAAAGATTTCGCAAAACTAATCCCTACTGGGATTGGCGGATTAATTGTACACTGGGGTTAGGCATTAGGGATTAGTTTTGAAATAGTAATGTCATTGGATTAAGGGACTAGGGATTAATTTTGTAGGTGTTCTCTTGAAGGATTAAGAATTGGGGATTATTAATCCCTAATCCGGATTGTCCCAACTCTGCCTTTTACCAAATCCAAACGATATGCGATGAAAATCTCGATAAAGTGTCCTGATACCATTTTGAAAGGTCCGCTGTCTTAGGAACGAAAAAGGCATGCCTTTTTCTACTAAAAGATTAAAAAAATTTGCTTTTTTAAAAAAGCAATGCATTTTTTATCTTTTTTGCTTTTTTATAANTGAATAATACTGTATGTAAATGCATCTACTTCTGTTTATTGAAATGTGTAGTATACACAGCCGTTTCAATAAGGATCATAAACGTCTTTATGTCATTGTCCCACCAAAAGTTACAGCCGTAAGAAAAGCGTTTCCCAATTGAGTATACACTCTCTGTACTTCAAACACAGCCGCGCATAAATAAACCCAGTGGCCATGTGGCCAAGTACTTTACCTCTCCTCGACTTCTCACTTCTTCTCACTCAACAATATTGTAGTAACCAAGGGTATGAAATTATCAATTTCAATTTGCGAAATTTTTCAAAATAAAATATCATGATGGGTGAAACAAATGCATGGGCAATCAACTATTAGCAGGTAAGTTTGTATTTATCAACTATGACAAATGACAGACCATGAAATGATAGATAGTGCCACAGTGCCAGATTCATCAAAGATATTCACATCTTTTAGTGTAATATAGTTTTTCTGTTTTTATCCACTGCAGCAGAGCAGCAGCATTTTGGCACGAATACTACTCGTAAAATTAAACTGGAATTTGGAATACTACCAGTAGAATAGTTAGTTATTGTAAGCTTTATAAGCTTACAATATTTTGTCATTTACAGATTATCCAAGTTCCACATTAGAAACCAGTGACAGGATGTTCACAAATAATATCGCTCTGAAACGTACCAGGCGGGAATTTAAGGAGGTCCTTGCAACGGAAGAATATCGCTTAAAGGAAACTGGATTAGAAATGGTTAATGACGATTGGTCTCACTTCAAAGCTTTCATCACAGGGCCACCGGTATAAATGTGATGTTTACGAATATTTTATTTTACCTAATGCAACATCCTTATAATGTTTTCGTGTTTTGTCTCTTTAAAAATAATTCAGGATACTCCTTATGCTGGAGGAAAATTTTATTTGGATGTAAAAATCACAGATAACTATCCATTTCATGCACCGGAAGTAAAATTTCTGACAAAGGTGTGGCATCCAAATATATCATCTCAGACTGGAGTAATTTGTCTGGATATTTTGAATGGACAATGGGCAGCGATTCTAACGATACGCACAGTTCTTTTATCCATTACTGCTCTTCTTGCTGCTCCAGAGTAAATATTTAATAATTTTTTATTGTGTAATTCTTAACTCATCCAATTACATTTCTAATCATATAAAACAAAAATTGAATTCTAAAGGCCGGATAATCCACAGGATGCTGTTGTTGCCCGTCAATACATGAGAAATTTAAATATATTCAAACAAACTGCTAAACATTGGACGGCGATATACGCAGAGGGGAAACAAGCTGTTGAAGATTACGCGGAAAAAGTTAGAACTTTGGTGAATATGGGAGTAGACAAAACGGTGGCTCTTACTTCATTGTCTACACACAACTGGAATTTGGATGCAACAATGGACGACCTATGATTAATCACTAAATCTCTCTAAGCTCTCATTATGTATGATAAAGATGAAAAGTGATGCAATAATGTTATTTTAATGCTAAATAATGGGCTGATTTAATTAGACATCAATTTATTCAAAAAACAGTTCTACTAGATACATACTACAAGTTCATCAAGCTTGTTATTGAAAACTAATTGGAACAAACAAGGTATATATTATGAATTTGTACACAAGTACATTTCCATAACTAATTAGTTGACTCCCTAATTACGGTTCAAATCTACTGTAGTAACTACTGTTATATTGGAGAAATAAAATCAATATTTAAACCAAATTCATACCACTAGTACTTCTATGTACTTCTGTTAAATTCACAACCAACATCAAAATTACATATTGTCTCCACATTTATCAAACAATTAATTCTCGTTGTAAAATCAAATTATTAAACAAATTCCTTCTTAATAAATATACTTAGAGTAACAAAAAATTGCAGAATTGCACCAAAATCATTTAATAATTAAACAAAAAACAATGAGTGTCTCTGTTTCAATCACGGAATCTCTACTAGCAGTGGTCTAAAGCAATAGCATGTCTTAATTTTATTAAAATATCTGATATGTGTTCGAAACTGTAATGTGTAAGATTACGTTCCGATCTAATCTCATAGTCAATCATAATTCCGTGAGACTGAAACAAATTTCTTAGCATACAATGAGTGCGAAAATCCTTCAAGGGGTCCAACATGTCCCTTTCAGTTAACGGATTAAGTTTCCAAGTATTTGATTCACGACTGTAGAACACTTGTTGGTACATTGTCTTGCAAGAAAATACTGATGCAGTTGGTGGACACCAAATATAATAATTCGGACCAACTGCCTCCCATGAGTTAATGTATCTGGGAAAATTAGTACGGCACGAGTGGCTCCAACTTACACTGCCAACGGGCAATATATTCGGTGCATCCAAATGAACTCTGAAAGCAAATCCTGGAATGGTTTTGAAAGAATCAGGAAGATTACGAATATGGTGAAGTTTTACAGACAATTCAATCCCGAAATCTGCAAGTATAATCTGAAAGTACAATTAAATCATGACAAATTACAGTAACTCAAACTCAACCAATATCACTCAATTCATGTCATGAAAATGACAAACAGTACAAACATACTTGAATTGACTCAGCGTTACCAATGACCCGTATGCAGGCTCGATACCAGCAACGTTCTTCATTAAAACGCAATAAGTGGTTTACAGCGACCATATCACCGACTTTGAGACTGCTTAGTTCGAGTTGACATGTTCCTTTTACTTGTTCACCAATATCCGTAATCATTCCCTGTAACACCTCTTTAGTATCCTTCCGTCGAACATACATGCAGCCTGGATGGAGTACGTGAACTATGTCTACGGCTGCTAGCACTGTCTGTACACTTTTTGGCAATGTCCAATCGTCCACTATTTCAATATTTAAAAAAAACGTGATTAAGTTCATGATTAATTTATTTTGAATTTAACTCAGCTAAGAAAATTGTAATTGTGTAGATCAGTTTTTAAATTGCTTTCATGCAAAAAGATGAAAGCAATACTAACTGGCAGGCGCAGAGAGACGATAAGCGGATAAGAAGTCTGAAGTTGAAGTTCGAGTTTTATTCATCTCCAACCTTTCCTTTATAAGCTGGTTAACTCCCTCCGAACTCAGGTCAGTGGATCGTCCCTCTTCTCTGTACTTCATGTATTCAACGAATTTTGCTCCTTCTTTCATTCCAAATGCAGTTCCTTCAAATATATCCGGGCGACAAGAACTAACCAAAGACATTAAAGAAATACTGCGATTGAAAATTGGTGAACACAAATAATGAGAATAATGAAAGAAAAATCTTACGAGACACCAGAAGCATCCGCTAATCCGAAAAATACAAGTGTACTCTGCACAGTGTAGTTAATGTGGTAACTCTTTTCTATAAGAATGACCCCCAACTCCATCGTTTCTTCTCCTTGGCATATAAGACTTGGAATAATACGACCGTTTATCATTATCCCTTGAACAGTTTTGTTATCCATAACCAAATATTTGAACGCGTCTATGCTCTCGCTAGGCCAGGTCGGAGCTCCATTAGGAGGAACCACATCTACTAAATGGGCCTTGAAAGCTTGAGCAGAGTAAGTACAAAATTTGGTGCATATTTCAAAGATATCATCATAGGAAACCATTCTTCTTGCTCCGATATCAATCATATATACTTCCGCTGTTCTATTGATAGCATCAGATGTGATGGTCCTTATACGTTCCCAACTTTCTTCCGCTTTGTTGTTCCAAACGTATGAACGACTTTTATACACTCTTGTAGTACGCTGGAAACCAAAAAGTATCAAATTTAATTAATGGTGGCGTAAAGTTTACAACTAATTTACTAACTGTACTAACTTCAATATAAATACACACATTGAAGATTTATTCGCTAGTATCATCAAATTAAACACATAAAAATGATTGTGCAGTCATATCATAAATGGCCGAACTACATGACTCCAAATTACTAATTACATTGAAAGTTCGACATTGCAAAATTACAATTTTGTAATTTAATTACGTAGTTGTACATTTCCCTGAAATTACAAATACTTTCACGTAATTTGAATACGTTACCATCTACTTGACCATCTACAAGTGTTATACATAAAAGTTGCAAGAGTCAATTTACAAGTTCGTAATGCTTCCTGTCTAGTGGATTGTTGTAAAAGTCTTGCATTTCTTGATACCACGCTGCGGTTACTTTGTCGGCCGTATGCTCGTACACATATTCCATGTAAAATTCACTCGGATCAACAATTTTTGTAACACGCCAATTACGGAGTCCTCTCACGCGGGTTTCTGAGAAATCTCGAATTTTTATTTCATAATTCATATGCACCTATTAAGAATCAGTGACACCGGGCTTTTTAAAAACGATGTGTAGCTTTCGAAATCAAAATAATAGGTACGTGGTACATGAGCTTACCATTGTAGCTGCATCTTGGATCATATCTTTAGTTGTGAAGTTCAATGCGTTGTTCTGGGCGAGCAGCAAATTTTTCAGCTGCATAAATAACCTTTGTGTTAATATTATTGTCTTCCAAGAAGTCCCATAAAGTTACACTGAGTGCGTTAGTTTTTTTAACGGCTTTGTGAACAGCTACACGGAAAGCCAATATATCCTTTATTGACTTTATAAAAGTGTGTGTTACATCCGATATGACGCTATCTGAATAATTCTCCAGACCATCTATCTGGCAGCGGAACGCTAACGGCTGGGCCTTGGGAGGATGTAGATCTTGTGGATACAGCATAATTCTATATGGAAAATCGTAAAGTGTACAATTAAAATGGTATTTGTAAACGGAAGTAGCAATTGTTATAATTTATCAGTAATTTTTGTAAATTGAATTTTACCTGCCCAGTCCAACTTCAATCTTCGAGCCCTCGTCAACAAGGTATACAGAAACACGGTGGTAGCCCATCCTTTGAATTACTTCAGCGCGGTACCATTTACCATCCTTAGAATTCCATACTGCAACATGATCTCCCGCATTCAAACTTCGTATGTTTTCAACACCCACAAAATTTTCATTTTGATTACGAATCATCGTGTGCATCCAACGTCGCAGTAATTTCGACAGTTGGTAGTCTGAATTTTTCCAAATTATATGAAAATCGACAGCGTTCATGCACGAGCTAATATCAGCGTATTTTTTTTCTGCACCCCCCATAATAATTGGTGGTCTGGGGCGCTGCAGCCACTGGACCATTTTATCCAATGTAATCCACGAATACGGAGATAAATCTTCGACTGATCCAGGGAATTTTTCACATTTTTTCAACGTTATCGCAATTTCTCTGCTTAGACCTGTAAATCCTGACTCTATGAGCGAAAGATGGGGAATTGCCATTTCTTCAAAACAAGTTGGTAATACTGATGGATGCTGATGCTGCTCAATTACTGAGTCCCTGTTAGTTTTGGGACAGTGCGATGAGTACACCGCGGTCGGAGTGTATCTTGTTCCCATAATTATTTGATCAAGGGTACAGCTGCCAAAGAATTAGTTGTCAAACCTGTCACCTGTTGCACAGAAATATAAACAAGGATTGATTTGCTTAGATATGAATGACAAAAGATGAATGAAGATGACAAACTCACTACTACTGATACCAACATCGAACCACCTGATACCGATGACTTATAAATACTGAACGAGCGGCACTGTCGTTTTTATTTTTATTGCAATTTTTGTCATGTTCTTTTGAAATATTATTACTGTGAATTGATTGAGCGCAGGCATGGATCACACGCGTACTCTTCATAATATCAATATCAACTATTGCGCAGTACATTTAAATCTCCCGGGTACGTGCAAGTTCAGTTTTAGTTTGTTATTATTTAGCCATTGCCTGAAAATCGATACTATAGGTAATAATATAAAAATAAGATACCTCAGAATGCCTCATGTTTGTTATTGTTTCTTATCGGTGTGCGGGACGAGTGTGCTAGCAGATATGAACAACCTTAACCTTATTATGTAGCATCTGCTATTGATTTGACCGCATGACACAGGAACAAAGCCTTATTAACAATTCTACTAAGTGCAATCCTACCAACCAAATCCGTCCACTAATAATGCACATCCAACAACGTTTATTGTATTATCTCATTTGTTGTTGGTGACCTCAAATGGAAATCTTTAGTGGTTGGCTAGTAGTTAAGGTACTCTTCCCTAAGGTAAACCAAAGGCGATGCAGGTATACACCAGCAATAATAGCCACTAGCCCAACTTCACAACAATGTGAGCATCTTGTCACTATTTTCTATCAGTCATTCTCTTGTCTTCTCGAGACTCCATTCCACTCCAATCCACTCGATGCACTCACAATTTAACTAGACAACGGCAGAAAACGGAGGACAACCATCATAAGATAGATAGCTCGAAGAGGTTTTCGTCAGTCAATATTCAGCATTCAATGCTAAATAAATGCAAACAAGGCAAGGCGAATCAAACAATACATCGATTCTTTCAAAATAATAATCTTCTTGTAGTGCTGTACAGACAACAGGACTCGTGTTGTGTAGACAAGTTCAGTCAGATTGAAGGGAGCCAAAAGGCAATTCATCATTTCCTTCGCAGCATTCTTAAAATCATTAATTTGCATCTCTAGCGTTTCACAATTAAATGTGAGGATACTTGCAAAGACAAAAAGATAAGCTCCTCAGACGGGGCAACAAAGACGTATGACAAAGAAGCCACCGGGTTCCGAAACTCTTGTATTTGCGTTGTAATAAGCATGGTGCGCCTTGAGAGGACTATACATATATTTAAGTATGTGGTATGCATAATGTTACAGAGAGAATAGCTCCTCCTACCATCACCAAAATTTTCACGGAGTACCTATTTGCATTGCATAAGTATATAGTTCGAAATTTTTCGAGTCATGTACCAATACATCTATACATAGTTATAATTGTGTTGCATAAATCTAAAAAGTGAGCCTATACTTTTGACTTAATGGCAGCAACGGTTTATTAAGTTGTTACTAAAACAATTTCGAAAAAGGGCAATGTAAGCCAGAAGCGATTCTTTATATTCTCTATTTTATTTTGCACACTATTGCATATGTCCATGTTGAGTTCGAGAAAGAAAAAGGCTAGTTAACTTAAATATTACTGTGATGGACGCATGCATATCCTTTCTTAATTTGTTCCCTTCTCCACTCAATCGAAGCCTGTGTGTATGTATGTACACTGACGTCTCTACAAGATGAGTCCAATATGCAATGTATGTGTACTATGTATTATGTATCCAAACTTTAGTATTATTAGTTTTTTATATATCCTCTATCTTATCTACATGTAAGTATGTATATAAGTTGGCTCTATCATCTGACAAACAAAAAGAATTGCCTTCATTCCTTCTTTCGACTGCATCCTCCGTGTGCACGGCTGCCTTAAATATATTTACCTGCATTGATTCGTTATTTGATTTGAAGACTTGACTTGATAGTTAAATTGGTAAATGAAAACCTGAGTGGAGTAGATCACGACGATACTTTACTTCAAGATCTCGCCATTTATCAGTCCGTATATTATTTAAAAGTGACTACAGCAAAGATTGCAACTATAGATAAGTGACTGCATCAAGGAGGGGGGAAGTAAACACAAGTTGCCTATTAACGAATATGGATTGCGAGCAACCACCAGGTGAACGCGCTTCAATTTGGGCCTTACAACAATCTACAATTTAAAACCAAGATTTCCCCTTAGTACGGTTCTACTATATAATCTACAGTTATGAGTTATAATGTATAGTATATGATCAATTTATATTATTGTCCTCTGTTGGTTATTGGTTGATGAAGTCAACTTAAGTCCAATGATGCATATTTGCATTGAATGGATAAAAATTGCTTAGTAATGCCGTAAGTATAAGGTCTGACTTGTATTATACGTGTGTAGTAGTAAATGTAGCAAAACACATTATTGACACAGCGATCGTTAATGATAGCGTGAAAGGACAAGATAGGCTACAGAACGTGTGAAACCTATTAAATTAGCGAATGTAAGAATGTAACGAGCAGTTGAAAAACGTACAATAGGAGAGCACGGAGACGTTCACATACTGATTGATAAGAATTTATGACTCACAAAAATTATCACAAGCGAAGACCGCATAACCGCATTTGCACTCTCGTCACATACACAAACAATCTGTCGTTAACATATTTAGCATAAAATATCGATAGAAAATTCTAAAGTTATAAAGAATGCCTTTGTAACTTAATGCCGGCATTCTCTGTAGTAATTTCTAGGTTATGGTTGAAGTTTTCTCGTTTGCTTCCATTCCATTGTTTGACCCTCTGACTTCTGATTCTAGGTTCTGTTTGTTGGTCGTCTACTGTTGTTGGCACATATCGAAACGCGGTGTACACTGACTGCACGACCATTACCTTCTCACAGATAATATTTTTTAAAGTCAAGATGCACATGATGCAAACACATGCAGCTCATAGTTATAGTCATATTATGCTAATATATCGCTATTAAAGTAGAAATTAATCCACATTTTTATCACCGACACACAGTGCCCAAAGAGAGTGAGAGTGGCCAGAGAGATGAATTTTAATAGACGATACAAGACCCAGGCCCAAGTGCAACAGCACATTTGCTTGTATGTACATATGTATTATAGGATGAAAAGCAGAGAAATAGTACCTACTGTTATGAACACTTGTGGAATATCTCTGTAGTACCTGTTGCTGCGGACAGTGATTGTACATATATAGTAAAGTCTGCTGAAATGAAACGAAATTTTAATCACAATAACATGTGAATGCCAAGCTAATCAAACCGAGAATAGAGGCAAAGAAAGTTGTGAAGCAAGCAAGCAAAGCTGCTGCTACTAATGACTAGCATAATTTAATTGGTGATTACTTACAAGCGTAAAGAGTGTGATTCGATAGTTAAATGGAATGCCCTCCGGATCACTTATAAGCAGTATCTCTTGCATAGGACAGACACAGTCAGCCACATTACATTCACATCAAAAGCTAATAAGTCTCGTAAAATAACGCACATTGTTAATTTAATGGTTCCTATCATGTAATTGAGCCAACTCATTTCATGTCGTTTTATCTCACCCTTGTATTAGTTGGATAAAAGTATTTTACGCGAATCGAGCTCTTTTTCTGTGTGATACCGTTGGAGATTGTGTTCTCTATAACATTACTTTTGTTCATCTACTAGTAAATATACATAATAGTCTATTCCTTAGTCTAACTTGATAATCGGCTCAAAATGCATAATAATGAATTCCTTGCAAGAGATATACTACTATGTAGACATTCACACACGCTAGCCTGCATTTCTGCGCGTACAAATACGTTCTCATTACTCACAATACACAATAAGGCTAATAGCAATATCATAGATAACGCAATAGTGTAATGGTAATGATAATGAGACATTCCTATGCAGCAATACTTTATAGCAAAACAGAACGCACAAACAGACAATATATTTTGTACAGTGTAGTCTTATGGTGCTTACAATGCGTACGTACACGAATTGCTTAGTGGCAGGCAAAAGAATAAGGCAATACGACATAAAATTAGCATAATGCCTAAAATAGAGAACGAAAGCTGAGAATCAGACTGCAGAGAACTTTAGAGCAGAACGTTAATGCTGCCTTAAACCAAGTCGTTGAGGACTTACTCACCCAATTGTAATTGCATTGCATTCATTTGCATTTGTGTACATTTACATAATATAATTACGTGTCATATCGCTCAGAAAATCGTAGTTTACATTGTCGTACATTCTCCACAAAGGATGCTGTAAGTAAATATCTGTGTTCTTAAATTTCTAACATCGGTAATGGTCGTTTGTTTGCAAATGTGGCGAATTAAAATGATGCAAGAAAAACAAATAACGCTCTCTTTTAGTCCACAAGTAAGCACTCTACTCTTTTCTATTTCTAGAGTCAGTCTGCCAGTCAATTAAATTGCTTAAATTTCATTAGCCAAGTGATGTGCAATGTGCACCTAAAGATTGAAGTCTTAGAAAAAGGTCGGCAACAATTAAACTTTGGGCTATATATGGCTAAGTCAGAGAAATACACACTTTCAGTATACAGATCGCAATTTACTTCACACTCGAATTTCTAACGTTATTAGTTATTATTATTATTATTATAGTTTTGTCAGTACAATTTATTGCAAGATCCACATTCAGGCAATATATTTGCACACCTATTATGGCAAATATCACCTATTTGCAGTCAGAAATAGTTAACTCTGATGCCGACTGTGTCGTAAACTGTTGAAATTGCTTTATGCACCTGCATCTACTATATAGTCGACTAACTTGATGTTTTGTTGATGTATGCATGCATGCAGACTATTAATTCAGTAAGTAAGCTTTATTGGGTCTTTATATGTTTTTGCATTTTCGAGAACTTTGTAACCCTCAACTTAAGGCTAATAATGGGAAAAAAGCATGTAGTCAACTCCATGCTTATAGAATAAACGAGACTTGTTCGATAATTTATCAAGTGTTTTTTCTAGCATTTTATATGGTATCTTGGTGCTTTTAGTACTATGCACAGTCAGTCAGTCAGTCATTCCGCTTTGTTCAATTAAAAGTCTATCGCAAATTCCGCAGAGGCCATCCAATCGCCAGAGAGTACTTTAGATACAATGAGTAAATAGAAAAGGAAAAAGTAAAGTCAAAGAAACATTCAAGAATGCAAATTAATTATTACTTATTAAGGAGAAGTTGGCGATAAGCAAACCTTAAAAACTCTCGACAACAACACAGTACAGAATTACATAACAATTCCATCACAAAAATAAATTTGTTCATCCATGCTAATCATTTATTCTTTCTACTCTAGATTTCCTCCAATCTAATCATTTATTGTTTTGCAGCATGAAACTATATGAGAACGTCCGCATGTCAATTAAATCCATGTACCGATAGATGTGAGAGTTCCGATTTCACAATATTTTTTCAGAAAAAATACGTACCTAGCACACACACATACGTAATAAAGCTCCTATGCTTATCATATGTATCCAATTGCACTGCATGTACAATATTATATAAGAAATATTGAGGAACAGCAGAATTATCAGTGTATGTACCTACCTACAGCAAAGAATATTCGCTACCTACATTATGAATATTGATTGCTGTCAGTGAATACAATACTACAATACAAAGAATATTATTTAGGATGACCTTACGTTTTTGGAGCACAGATTTTTCATCCAGCAGGCGCGCGCGGACGTAGGTAGGTGGCTAATTATAAAATGTTACGATTTTTATGGCCTTCAATTTCATCAAAGCAGGTCACCATTCCCTAATGGATGTTTATACCAACGAATCGCAGCAAAAATCACAAAGCACATCTACAGACAGACAGAGAAGAGAGATAAAGGTAATTTAAGGAGGAGTAAATACACGAACACTCTCTAATTAATTTATA
Source organism: Plutomurus gul (assembly GCA_019776185.1). Classification (NCBI taxonomy): domain Eukaryota; kingdom Metazoa; phylum Arthropoda; class Collembola; order Entomobryomorpha; family Tomoceridae; genus Plutomurus; species Plutomurus gul. The sequence continues at coordinate 3,183 of JABASC010001864.1, read as the reverse complement.
TGTATTACAATTACAATTATCTTACCAGAGTTAAAAATTTCGAGAATCAAATAGAAAATTAGTTCCTCAACTTTCCAAATTGCAGTCTGATGGGAAAACGGAAATTCACAGAAAGCCGATTGAGTAACACTAAACTCGTCCACCAATTCCTCAAACGCTAAATAAGAACAAGCGACATTTGACTGTTGTTACATTCTAATCTCTATGCGTATCATCGTCGTTTCTTTTCCTTTGTCTCGTCCCTGTGCCATTATTTTCCCTGCGCGTACGTTTCTACGGACTTGATGTCATGTATTTCTAAACAATTACTCATTTACATGACATACCTTACACAAAGACAATTCTCATATGTATATTGCCATCCTCGCGCTTACCAACAGCCAACAACAACTCATGTAAAATTCGAAGATTATTTTCTACACAAAGGTACGTTGCGTATGTCTGTTGGTAATACAACACGAAATTCAATAGTAATAAGTAAGTAGTAGTTAGTTATCTTAACTTTTCTTCTATCGATTTGACTTCATTTGTTTACTGCACACAACGTAATTTCAATCGAGGATGAGTGGAACGCGTACAGATTCCTAATGAAACTCCACATTTCTCGAATATTCAACAATGAGGGTCTTGTTAACTGTAACTACTCTGTAGGTATTCTTTACAATGTACAATCAATCGTATATGTATGTACTTTACAAGCATTCTGTGCATTAGAAATACAAAGCTAAAAACAAATAAGCTAATTTACTCTTTACAATGCAAATCAATTGTAATTCAGCTCATTATCATGCAAGTGAGGGAATCTTCTTTATTACGTGCTCTCTGGACGTGCAGCACAGTGAGCGAATTTACTTACTACCACTCTTTTCTTCAAAATCTCATTTGTGATCGTCTTTGAAAATCTAACAACAAATGAAGAGAGAAGTCATGCCAAGAAACCTAGTCATCTTTATTACTTTGTAGGAAAACAAATCGCTGTTAAATTACACTTGTCAATAAAGACATCCGAGAATTTTTTAGACATTTCAAGACTTTCAAGTTGAAGTCAACTATAATACACCATGAGCGCCTACGTAATTTTCTTCTCCCTCCATTGTCATTTTTTTTCCTTTACTGCTGCTGACTTCATAATAGGCAATGGAAATTCATTAGAAGGACTTTAGAGGAGAACAAAAAAAATTCTCCTTGCGTATCGAACAGTCAATTAGAATTTGCATAATATCCGTACGCTAACAGTAATCTCTGTAATGACAATTGACACAAGTCTAAAGATATGTTTTCCCTTGGTTGACTGACTTTTAGAATGTACTAAAAAAGTATTCACATCGTCTTTTTGTCTTGTCTTATGTTAAATACAGGGTTCACAGATTTCATGCGATGATCATTTGTTCGTGTCAAGAACATTGACATTTTCTATTTATCCTTTTCCCTTGTAATTGTAAGGACCGCTGCTGTGCTAATGCATACATTTAAATATTTCCATTTTTTGACCAGACGGTCACCTTCGTCTAAATTTAAAAATGCACATACAAGCTCGTATGTTTCAAATAAGTGTCACAAAATGGACAACGAATGAATAATGGGACAGCGATACCTTGACGTGGGACAGTCAGCAGTCAACTAAAGTGTCTGACTGCGTCCGTACCGTGCAAATGAATAATGATCATGATCATTACGGTAAGCACTTAAAGAAGAAAGGAAGGCAAGTGATTTGAATTGATTGTCTTGTCTTGCGTCGTTTTATGCTTTGCTCAGAGAGGTGATGATGATCTGCCCCATCTTCTTCATAAAGTAATAAATAAATAATTACAAGTATTTATTGCCTCTCTAAAAGTTGCATTAACTAATTCCACCTTACCTCTATAACATCTTTAATGTATTTACATAGTTGTACATAGTATACAGAATTCGTCGATGATGATGACCACAACGACGCACTCTCAAAGGCAGAATACCTTGTCGTGTGTCCTGGTCGCCAGTATTTCACCACAATATCGATAGTTTACTCTACTGTCCAGCCTGTAATACAAGAGAGATAGGCAGTAGGCACGCGAAACAACCACTATTACTACGTAATAGTATGTTTAGATGATTTTATCATCTCTTCTGTACTCTGAATGCGTGCTCCCTATGGGTATATCTGTATTATGGCCACAGAATATCTGAGATAATTCGTTAAAATATTATATTTCAACAGGTTCCGCAATAAAATCTCCTTTGTAGTTCTCTGAACAAGAATAACTTTGCTTTCATTCATTCTCTCCCAACCAACCAACCAACCAACCCATTCACATGTATTCGTCACTCTCTCATGAATATTCATATTCTATTTACTTTTTCTTAAGTACACTACTCCATATACTTGGCAATGAATGTAAAACGATATGCACCCTTACAATATGTTGCAGTCTATATCAGTAAGTGCAGACATTTAGTAAAATTCCTAGGCGCTATATCTAATTTGTCTCCTGGCCACGATTGCAGAAGTGTGGACATTTGTTCAATTTACAGCCTGTCGTTCATTCATTCACTCGGCAGCATAAAATCATATTTTTTATTTCTGAATGATCCGTGCACTTTCTTAATTCTGTATATGGGTGTTGTAGATCACTGTGACGAATATTAAAATATGTTTTCTTATAAATCATTAAAGATCAACCTATAATTTGTAACATTTGGTTTGTTGTATGTAATGCTTTACACGCTTATGATCTGCACATATTCAGTTTGTATATTGGTGTTGTTCAGGTTCGTCGATACAATTTTCCCATTCGTGTAAGGATGTATCTTCAGACTCATCTTCTTATGCTTGCCACATGCGACCGCAACCAAAACAAGTACGAAAGCACACCCTTGCAGCTATATACTGCATCGCTGTTCTATTTGCATTGTAAGATAGCATACGATGCGAAGCCATAGCCTCCAATTTTTTGGCAAAAACGTCACTTTCGTGAGTTTCGCTTTATTGTTTTTTGTGAGGATGTGCAATGCAAGGAACATTAGCATCAGATCAGATAGTTATCGTTACAATGGTGTACGACATGCTCAAGGACAACGGAGGCCTTTGCCTCAATAGGAAAATAGCCAAAAAGCTACAGGCAATTCCAATAGCCTATATTTATAGTATACAAAGAGACACGCATTGAATTGCATGTACATATACTTTTAGTATATGCGGACTCA
>JABASC010001863.1:0-20557 GCA_019776185.1 Plutomurus gul | reverse complement strand
TAAACTAATGTCCTCACGTCATATTAATTTGCATAATTACCAGGAATTTCTTCAGATTAATTGCAATCAAGACATCCTTCTGTTGCAACGGACTGTGAACACATGCTAAAGAAAAAAATAACCATAAGAGTACATTTATTTCCTAAATATAATGTTCACGCAGATTGCACATAAAATATTGTGAACAATAAAACAGATCGATTTTAGTCAGGTAAGGAATAAGAGTGAGTGCACATTATGAATACAAAACGGATATTGACTTGAATATTCTATAGAAATAATTGAAGTAGGTACGATATGATAAGTAGGACTACAACTTGTGTGACAAAAATGTAAGTGGTCTACAGAAAATATGCATACGATAAAGATTGAGCTGACAACCTGAAAGGTGATGTAATAAAGTTCAGTAAATCACTTACTACTAAATATAAGAGGGAACAATGTACAATGTACACAGCTGTTGGCATTTAAAAGAGAGACAAGTCAGATCAAACAAGTTGATTCCATTTAAAAAGTGTACCTCTGTACAAAGGAGACGAGAGGAAATCGATCAGATTACATACATACATACAGATCGAATTGAGATCGTAAATAACATACAACTGATACATTGCGTCTCTCTACGTATGTATGCATACTGACATACGTGCTGCATACACAGACACACAGTGAACACACACATGTATGTTTATGTTACCCTTATTTAGTTTTAGGTCCATTTCCTTGTTTTCTTGGTAGCAGTCACTTCTATTCAATACACTCATATGAGGGGTAAATATATTGGGGTATGATATCACATCAGAAAACATAACTCCATAAGTAGTCTACTAGATTTGTGTATGTGCATTACAATTACCAGGCTGCAGACGTGTAGAAATCCTACGTAACATAAGTAAACAGGTAGTATGTACATAATCTTATGTAATCCAATCCAATCGACGGTCCACTCCAATTCAGTAGTAGGTGTTGCTCACCAGTAAATACTGCAGAGATATATAATTAAGAATTTATCAATTCCAATGGAAAAGTCAAGTCACTTTGATCAAATGCTACCATATGAGACAAAATGTACATATAGTGAACACAGTACGCATGTTGTATGGTATTATTATACCGATAATGTACATAGTGTGTACATGTAATCTTACAATCATCTTATAATTAGTAGTTCGTTAGGTTGTGGTGGTAGTAAGTAATGTATTTATTTTACTACTACTTATGATTGCAAATGAAGAAAATGTTGTATTGGTTTAGTGCATAGTGTGTAATATCGAAATCTCATAAATTACTAGTTGTATGATAAGAAGCAGTTGATTTCACGACAGATTTGTCTTGACTGTCTTGTATGGTGAGAAGACATGTACGATGTACGTACCCCTTGCTGTCTAAAAGCTTGGAAATAAATAGGAAAAAGGTTCTCGATTTTTTATTGAGTTAGTGAGATGGGGTTATATGTAGAGAGCAATTAGAAACGGCCAAACGGGTTAACTTGAATTTTGCTGAGCAGTTAGTGCAAATCTTTTACGGCATCGCAGAAATTAAGTGTCTCTAGTCTGCACTCTACGTGACAAAACAAGTCAATTCAATTTTCTTGAGAGCTTCTTGAAGTAGAAGAGTTTCAGAGTTAAAGGATGTGCAAGAAAATGGGTTAGAAGAGTGTTGTATTGTTTTTATAGTACTTTCAGCATTAATTTTTATTTCTGTTTAAACGAATATTCCCTAATACGTGCAATAGGTTGTTGGAATAATTGTTGGGGGAATTGTTGATCGTGATTTTCTGTATTTGTTTTACTGTGTTGGATAGATTACATTGATTTTTGCTTTTTTCAGGTTTTCTATGATGAGCAGCAACAGCAAGTTGTGGAACCAGTTCGCACTGTGCCAACTTATCGTCAAGCCACCACAAGTGCCAATCGTCAGGCTCTGCTGAGCCAGGTGAACTACAAGAGTCGCGGCACGAGCAGTGACGACGTGGACGAAAAGAGGAATGTCGGTACAACCCGTAATTACAGTCACATCAACGAGGACGGATCCTTCACTTTTGGATACGAGTCAGAGGACGGTTCGTTCAAAGAGGAAACCAGAGGAACAGATTGCGTAGTCAGAGGCAAATATGGGTAAGAATGCTAAGCATTTTTTTCAAAGCAAATTTAAGAGGCAACTAAACGTGTGCACCCATCATTTTCTCGTGACATATTTGATTGGAATTATTACCTCCTAATGCACACACTGAGTGTGATGAATGAGAATTATTTGTGGAAAATGCACGAAACTTGGATTCATGTTTAGCGGAATAATTAATAATTAGTGAGCACAAAGAGAGCGTAGCTTTTCTGCAGAACCAGGTTGGTGCAATTGTAACTTTTCTCACAGCAGACTTATGAATTGATGCATAGCATTCATCTATTAATTTTCGATTTATTAACATAGCAAATGTTTGAAAATGTCTATGGAACTGGAACTTTACGTTGCAATTTTGTGGAATGCTTAGAATGAGTTGTAAAATGAAAATTACCACGGAAAAATTGAAAGTGTCTAGAAATTGGTATCTTCATACGAAAATTGACTAACTTGCTTGAATAGGAATGAAACGCATGTGTTGACAAGAACCCAATGAATAGTAACTCCTACTTTAGTAGCTCTGCACTCGTTAACATTAGGACTTGCTTTTAAGCTGCGAATTTCTCAATTATTTCAGGAAGTTCAGTTCCCAACCGATTCATTTCACATAGCTGCATACACAGCTTACATAACAGCTTACTTAATGCATTTCCCCCCTGATGCTCCCGTTCTCATTGTCAATTCCAAATAGCCACACAATAATGTCAGTCACTTTTTATGAACAGTGTGGATAGGTATGTACAAGAACGTTATAATAATATGTCGAATCATGTTGAATGAAGTGCGTTCCAATTAAAAAGCCCAATCTAAATCAAGCATGTGTCAAATGTCACAGTCATAATTTCATAACTAATGGCAATGTAGTACAAAAGGTAACTATATTATAATAATGACTCTACTAAGAAGTACTACTTACTGCTGGTGTTACACTACCGGTATTGCTTTGCCTATGTAGTACTACTGCTGTCCGTAGACCAATTTAATTTCAACACATACTCGGAGGAACGTCTGCGAGTAATCGTTGTGTCATGTTCACCTGTGGAGTTTCCCACATATTTACATTATTCATACTCACAGCAATTTTCACAATTCAAAATTAATAGACTGAGCTGTTTGTACTTAAGCAAGATGTTCACAATTACACACGATGACAAAACAATTCACATCTTTACTAATACGTGTGCGTATCTGTGTGGGTTTTTTTATTCCATTTTCTTAAAATATTGTGTTCCTCTCTCAATGAGTCTTCTTCTGTTGGCTGGCAGTTAGCGAACGCCTGTTTCAGGAGAGATGCAATGGAATGATGACATAATAAAAGCACAATGCATTCTCTCAACATTTTTGGTGGCTCTCTCATAAATATGCACTTAATAGATTGGAGACAGCCCACACATTGCTCATAAAATGTCGCCTGTATTTATATTATTATCTTACTTACTACCTACATGGATTATGCTTTAAAGGAAGGCTATGTTTGTTGTGGTGGCCGTTGACAAGGCTTACCGTGTTGTGCAAGTTTGCAGTAATTGTGCTGCTGATGCATCATACACAAAAAATGCGTTTTCACACATTTACACCTTATAACATACATTTTTCTATTTATTCTCTGCCTTATTTATTGTGCAATGTTTTATTATGCATTGCGTTTGTTATCCGATCATAATTGTTTCGCTAACCTCTAATTAAAGTCCACCTTCATGTACAGAGAGGCAAGAATAACAAATGTTTAGATCGCGGAAAAAAATTGAGGTGAGAAATTACTGCAATGCAATTGTATAGACTGTTAAACAACATTTTTGATGCTACTTATGAAGACCAATTTTCAAAGACAAAGGAAATATCTTTCGCGTGCAATTCAAAAGTTTTATTAAAGTTTTTCTATTTGCAAACGATTGTGATCTGTTAAAGTTAGGTAATACAAATTGCCGTTTCAAAATATATTTAATTAAATGGCACCGTGCATATTAATAAATCGAGTTTTTGATTGATGCAGGTAAAATGTAAATGATTCGTTTGACAAAGAAAACGAAAGAAGTCAGAATGCAAGGGAAATTATTTATTGACAATTTAGCGGTGCATTAAAAACGATAGGATGTCAAATACGAAATCATCGGCTACTTGACAAAGATTTCATTAAACCATTCGAAAGTATGTATCTGAAATCGCTAAAGTATTTACATAATAAGAATTGTCGAATTTGGCAATAGATCAGTTTTTGCTTTATTCCATTGTGTTGACGGTGACAATAGAATTTTTAACTATTTCTCAGAAAATATTAAGCAAAAATCTTTTTCTATAGGTAATAAATTCATTGTTTGGCTGCTGGGAGTGAGTTGATTCGAGTTTGTTTGTGTGTGTAGACGAAATTAAAATTCGATTCACTAATAACTTTGAACTGAGGCAGAGTTTTTCTAATTTTTAAAATTCGTTCACCTTTTTCCCACTCGTGAGAGTTTCCCTTTCTTTGTTTGTGTTGTTGGCTATGTGGCGGTGCAAAGAGATTTTCACATGCATTATCATTATCATTAACATTGTACTTACACACAGTAGTTTGCAGTATGAAATGACGGTGTGCATGCTGAGAGACTGTAGCACTCGATACAATACCATCGTTAACTGAATTCGAGCAAAGTGAATGAATTGAATACAATTTAACTCACTGCCCATGCCTCGCCATGTCATGTACATAATACATAATAATAATATTACCTATTCTGCTTGAATTTACATTAAGCCTATCTCTCGGCACGGCGCATGGACACGAAGCAATTAGATTAGCTTTAGTTTATCATATCAGATGTAATAATGTATAACTTGGCTAGAGAGCATTTACTTTTACATATTCAGACTAGTAGACTATAAATTTCCATTTCAATCAGTCCTCTCATTCATACCTTAAGTGAGAATTTTTATTTAAACAGAAATAAATTAAATTCAAGTCAAATGAACTGCAAGCCAAGTCAACTCTGTGTGTAAGCTGTGAAAATGAAAGCATAAAACATTGTAAAGTGACCCAATTGTATTCTCTGGCTAACGACTAAGAATATTTTTATGATTTTTTTACAACAACAACAACAAACAACAGCAACAATGTGAATTGTAGTACAGTCGTTATAACATGTGATACATATTACGTGTGTGCGTACATTAGTGGTCACAGGTTTCACATGCTACATTTTTACATGCGTGCAATGTGTGTACTGTGCAGGTGATCTATATTACGTGTATGAGGACAATAGAGAGCCACACTACACAGTCATACCATGATGTAAGTCAAGATTCATTTTATTGCTCTTGTTATGTATATGCAGTTAATAGTTGTTATTTATCTCTCGCACTCGTGTAGGCATACTCATGTATGGTCTGGTCAACTCCAGTCTTGACTTACATTACGCGAGTGACATGACAGCACACGAAATTGCACTGTATGCATAAATAACGATCCAGTTATTATATAATGTGCTTTCTTGAGTTGATTCTCCCTTTGATTTCACAATTCAATATTTTTATGCAACAATAAGTACATGTGCATTTTTAACGAATGTAATAGAATGAATTCAATTTCCCGACCAATGTCTTGTTCTCAGCAACAACTCACTTGAAAAACGAGACAAGACCACCGACAATGATATATGTACAGCAAATTAAATGTCTATATCCTGTGTGTGTAGTGTTGTACAGTTTTGTCTTGTTGATTCACTTTTATTTAATTGTCGTTACGCAGTTTGAAGCAATTAAGGGTAATTGACTATAATTGCGGTAGTCTGCGAAAAGGAACGGAGAGGCTGCTGAAAAGCATAGTGCGATAATGAGACTACGATTAGGTAATAAAATTATTCATCCTACCTGGCTGCTCGACGTACTCACTACATGAGTACTAATGTGGTTAGATTGGTTTGATTTGAGTGGAATTTTCCTTTCCTATGGAAATTGTACCAATGTCAGACGGTACTCGCCTCCAGATACAATTATTACGTGAATAATAATGGAACAGATGAGAGAAATAGAATGACAAATTCCTATTCCTTGTAGAGAAATGATTAGATTCCATTGTTTTACAACGTGCAATTTGTGAAATTACCTACTCTCAAGTACTGTTTCTATTTTCATTAGATTATTACGTAAAGTGATTTCTGTGCTGTATGCAATCATCATCGTTACTTTTCCTTTTCCTTGAGTGCAAAAATACATATTTATTCATCAATATAAGAATGCTACATTTTTGCTTGTGTCTCGTTCAAATGGAAGTAATGGTTCTAGTTATTTATTCTAGTTATTCCATAGTTAATGGGTGCAGATGATTTTGAAACAATTGCTTACTATATCAAAAAATGAATTCAATGAAATATTGCAATATTGCATCGTGTTTAATGATACCAATTTAAATTATTGGGATTACATAAAATAAGAATTCTGTTAAAATCGCATTTTTAAAATCAAACTGGACTAACTTTTTCCTTTTGTAAAATACGTAATTGCACATTGACTTTCACTGCAGCTAAATGAAAGATTTGGAAGCAATTGAATATTTTCTTCGTCACACCAGTTTAATTATTACATAATTTTAGGTCTAAGGTTTCATTCTCATATGTACTGTTAGTAATTTTGAAGGAACAATACAACAATAGGGTCCCTGGCCAATGAACATGTGTGATATGTCAATCGACTCAGTTTTTTACGCTAATTTCAATGGTGTGTGTGAAAGTTTGTGGAAATGAGTATTTGGCTCACAAATTGCATTTTAAATGTAGAAAATGGGTGAAAAATGGTCTCCAATATGCCAATGCTAATTGTTAATTTGGATATAGATATGTTGACCCTGATGGTGTCCGAAGAGAATTCACTTACGTATCGGGCAATCCCTGTGACCCTAACGATCCTAAAGGTGAAGAGCTTCAAGACGAAGAGGACGAACAAGCCGCTCCACCATCAAGACCCATTTTAAGACAGCGTGTACGACCACAGGAAATCAATGCAAACAATTTGCAGGGACTTGAGCAAACTGTTGAAGAGAAACTCGGAGAGCAAGAATTGGCTTCTCTCGTGCGTCCAACTCCAAGGTAAACGTTTTTTATCTATTATTTTTACTTGCACAGGAATTGTTACTTTCTAAGTATGATTCCATTGTCTAATTGTACCCCCAAAAGAGACACTTCAGGCAATACATAAAAAAATCGTAAATAAACAACGCATCTAATGTGAACATAATTAAAACTAATACCTATTAGACTATTAATGGGAGAGCATCTGAATCTATGACAGACACTGGTGAATATTTTTAATACACTAAATGCAAATTTGTGTTTAGCCAATTGGTATTTCAATTGAAATTCAATTCAATTTCAACGAACACCTTTGGCAACAAAGGGTCTGTATTCAGACAGCAGCATTACATTGCAAGAAAAGAAGATATTCAATAATCAGTTAACAATATGAAAGCGAAAACAATTAACAATAGATTCCATTGTGACTTTGTTGTAATCCATTCCAAGAACACTTTTTTGATGACAAATCACGATTTTGACTATTTAATTGTAACTAGCTAGCAAACAGTATAAACACTTGTTACATGTACATGTAATAATATGTACAATCACATCTAGACGGGGAAACAATTTGACGTCAACCGTGTCTGCTTGCAGGTGATAACCTGCAACCTTCTTATTTCCAATGCTCAGTTCAATAAGAATCCAATGTCATGGATTATATTTTTGTCAGGAAGGAAGGAAGGACATGTTCGTTTGGTTACTTCTTCGAAAAATGTACAACATACAATAAAATTGGAGAAATATTTAGTAGCCTTCCTACCACGAGACTCTCTAAGCAAAGGATTTTCTTCCGTAGGCTTCTTGGAGAATAAAAAATACACATGAAAACAATGTGATGAATTTTGAGCAAGCAAATTGTACATTATTATCACAATATCGTATAGACAGTTTGAAAGGGTGTTATTATTTTGTTAATTTTCATTGTAATGTCAGTCTACGCCAACAGAATACTTATGACAATGACAATAGTGATTTTCCATTATTTCTCTATCTCTTCTTGTACAGAGAAGTATTTAAAGGTTGTCCTTACAACATAAAATTGTGTTGATTGTTTTCAATGTTATCACATTATGGGTTGGATTGGATTATAAACCAGATCATTGGTTGCCCACGCTCCACGGTTTAATTTTTCGGAGCCCTTCATGCTATAAACGATATGTATTTTGTGAAATTTCATATTGAGTCCTATAAAACATAAGTTAATCACCGAATACGTCCATTTTATAGAAAAACCAATATGTGATTTTGTCACGGTGCCACCTAATCCCTATACACACTCTTTTCGTCTTCTATTCCTGAAAATCATAGCTGTCGTTATCTTGTTCTAATCATTTCTTTCTGGTCCATAAAATGAATTTGTAATATTGGAGAAATCATTAATTTCTTAAGTATCTGTTATAACAACATATTTGTCTTGCGCTGAGTTTTGCAAATTAAGTTCATAATCGTGACTCGTGATTGCCTTCTTGGTTAGTTTACATCACCCATCACCCTTTTACGTCAATTTGTCGTGGTGAATAAATTAGCGAGTTAGTGATCTTGATTTGGCGAAAAGATTTTCCTATATAGAAAAACTGTTGCAAGTTCATTGCATCTACATGTACATAATAGTCTTGCCAATATATTATGTGCCACAATATAAAAGTGGAACCCCATGGGGTTGGAAGGTGAATCACTAAAAGTCGACTCAATTACTTTATTATTGTATTGCAGAATGAATTATTGTTGTAACATTTAAGATTCGCCGCTTCAGGGTTTCACCATAATTTTTCTTTGTTATCCAAAAGTGGCAAAAAATTGCAGCTATTAATTTGTTGCTTGTAGTCGTAGCATTGGGGAAAGTCTTTGAACAAAAAATCCAGCCACACCACCACAACTAACAATATGTTTATATGCAACCAAAGGCCTACTCTATACCAAATTAAATAAATACATTTAACTTCGTTAATGAATTTATTTTCTAATATGTTTAAATTCTATTTCCACAGACAACGCATACGATTCAACTCGCCCCAACAACAAGTGCAATCAATTCTGCCATCGTTCAACCCAACGACCTACCGCCCGCACCGAATTCGCATCACTTCCGCTCCACCAACAGTCTCCACGACAGAATCCGTCGAAAGCGTCACTCCTCAAACTCCCGCCTACATAATCCGCCAAAGACCATTCGCTCGCCGTCCAGAACTGGAAGACGAGCCCGATCAATCTCTCGAAGTCAACGACAGACCCTCGGACCGTGGACGTTCTCTCTTTAATTTCGAACAAGAAATTCAACGATTAGCCCGTCCAGCCAACCAGCCTCAACCTCTGTACGAACAGCCCCTGCAACTCGTCCAACATCACTCTCCCGCTTATTCCCAAAGACAGATTTTCGGTGCTCCCCAATTCCACCAACAACAACGCGAGATTCAACAAACCCAACAACAACAACAACCTCAAGATCAATCGTCACCCACACAAAACACACCAACAAGCCACGGTCATAGAAATCCAGCTTTCGGTCGTTACAGAACGGAATTGGTGTACGATCCCTCCAGTGGACAGTACACATCTGTGCTTGTGCAATCCATGCCGCACACAAATCAAGAAATTGAGCTGACTCAAAAGCTACGAGCTTTTGCCGATCCTCAAAAGCCCGAACTGCAACTTCAGCAATTCGACCAACCAAGAATTCAATATTACAATAATCAGCAACAGCAGCAGCAACAACAACACCAGCAACAGCAGCTTCAGCCTTCTGCAGCACCTGCTCCTGCACAAGTCTCGCAGTACTATCAGCGACCGAATGCTCAAGGAGTTTATCAAAATCAACCCCAGGTCTCTGTCACCAATTTGCAATTCATTCCACCTCATTTGAGACCACAATCTTTCCAGCCACAGCAGCAGCAGCAGCAACAACAACAGCAGCCGCAGCAGACACAGCAGCAATACAGTACCATACAACAGAACCCTAACGTTCAAACACAGTCGCCTGCATCTGGACAAATCGATGCTTTTCTCCGCACATTAAATATTGCTATCTAAAATGGCTACAATTCGTAGTTATTAGCAGTTTGTGTGTATAGCAGTCACTCTGGATGTTTTATTGTATATTATTTGTAGTACGAGAGAAGGCTAGAGAGTAATTCTAAAAAGAGCTGTACGCTACGACCGTTTGTATTCTCAATTTGTTTTCCCTGTGTGTCGTATGTCGGGGCGACGCGAATGTTCTTACAGCAGTATGTATTCGTGACGTGTATCTGTCGGTCGGTAAAATGCAAAAGAAATTTTCAAGTCAGGAGAAAGTACGTATAGCAAAAGATAAAAAAGTGAACACTTTTAGCAAATAGGGGAATCAAAAACTGTGTGTCTAGCCTTCAGTTATTGCTATTGTTAAAGTAGTCAAGGCATTTTGTAAATTGAGCCAGTTTTGCCATAATATGCACATTTACTACTTGTGTCCGTCTGAAATTGTTTGAATTCCATTTTGAATGCGACGAGCAGAGACGGGACCATCTAGGTGTATGTAATTTAGTGTTAAGTCTCGCGGTGAGTTCAATACAATGATTTAGTGGATACAACTAAATATATATATAAATATTATACCTATTCTTCGGGTGAACACATGTATTATATAGGTCTTAGGGATTTTTTTGTAAATTCTAAGTACAAAGACAGAAAACCATTTTCATGACTTTTCTTCGACGTTTTCTACACTTACTATAGAACACACTCTTCTGTAATGAATAGGAAAGAGAGACTGTAGGATTGTTACAAATATATACATACAAGATTTATATTATACTTTATTTTTTGCCTGCTTATTGATTTTATGTTCGTTGAGTCTTGTGTGTGTGTGTGTGTGATGAGCTCTGTTCTGTATTCCATTCTGTCACTGTTGTACACTTATATATATTGACTTACTACTTGATATACACACAGAACTGAACTGATTGTCAAATGTGAACTCATGACTTCATATTTTACCATTATTACTAGTACACTTACGATAAATATTTCTTATTACAATATTCATCTTTTCAAATAGTAGCTACCTATACTTTCAGATGATGGATAACAAAGGGACTATTTTCTTGTTGTTTTTTCTGAGCTTTGTCCGCATATATTTACTTGGACAATATTTACATCTATTCTAGTATTACATAACTGTAAATAGAAATGCAGATAAATGTTTGTACTCTCACAAATAGTAATTGCACTATATTGCACTATTGGTTTACTAAAATATTTTATGTACACTTTTGCGACATTTGTAAATTTACACTTCTGATAAACAAATATTTTATCTTTAAAAATCAGGTCTGGATGCCTAATTCTGTTTTTGAGCAGTTACAATCATAATTCTTAATGTCTTTGATATTAGCACTTTGGTATGTTTATACATATGTTATTACTCTTTTGATACTAATGTTTCATTGTTTCATTTTATTCTCTTGACTATCCATTTTCAACGAGAATTTTTAAACCACTTAAAAACTGTAAACTATTATTGTAAAATATGTAGTGTGTATTTTTGCCTTGCCTACCTCTGGTTTGGGAGCTAGGGAGAATGATGCCAAATAATTTCGTAAAAATAAACATGAATACCTTTTAATATGAGTGTCATTCATTTAACGATGAATTTGTGACGAAAATAGGTTAAATATTCATTTGAAATATATGCACTCCTGATAACGACAATGGTCCCAGTATTACGGTTGATATTCCATAGATTTACATTCATTTAATGTTTCAAAATGCCAATTTTAATTTGTCCCCATTTTTTTGAGAAACGCACAGAATCTGGATATGTTTAAATGTGAGTCTGTCACTTGTTGGTGTTGTTTCAGTACCTGTAAAGCCCAAAGCCAAAATTTTTTAGCGGGGATAAACATAAATAATTACTTACATTATTTTGCTGTTATAGTAATCCATATCGGGACCCTGTACATAGAAACTACACACATTGCATTCTTTTTGTTACCAGACAATGAAATGTAATTGATACGTTGATGGAGGCACCTTAATCGTAGGATTTACATTAGATAGACAAGTAAAATGTGAAATCAAATGCGAACAATCAAATATTCACCTACCATGTTTGTACTAATTACTTTTTTATATACATACAATCAATGTATCGGTGCATGATTCAAATAGCGTACTGCAAGCTGAATGAGGTACAAGAAAATTGTACATCCTGGGATGAAATTTTGTTATCCATCGATGATCCATCAATAAATTTACCAGAATTGACAAAACAAGTGCAGGGATTAAACAAATCCAGACAAAAGGTAATCCTGCTCACAGACGCTTCACTAGTAGACTGTTACTCCAAATTTTTCGTCATCGGAACTCAATTGATTTCATATTAGAACTATTAAGCCCCAAAGATGTTTCTACTGTACAAATATTATCCTGAATTTTGCAGTTCTACCGCTTTCCTTTGCTTTGCAGTTTGCCGATGTACCAACAGCGAAAGCATATTTTTACACTGAAAAATATGTGTACGATGGCCATTTGGCTTCAATAAAATGAAATGGTGATCAAAAAATACATTTTGTATTCAAACATTGTAAATGACTATGCGTCTGGGTCATGAAGCGATTTTGTACATATTTATATACAAGGCGTCTGGTGCAACTGTAATGTTGTAGTCACTGCCACGTTGTTTTTTTAGTGTGGACATTTACTTGGAGGATAAAATTGCAACAAATTAAAAACTCAACTTTTATCAAAACTATTAGACAACCATAGAAAACCACTAAAACCGGCATTAGTCCAAAAATATTTGGTTAAATGAGCTTAAAGCATGGGCAGCAGAGATCTGTGTGTGCTTATAAGCACACAGATCTCTGCTGTCCATGCATATATCCAATTCATATAATAACATTACATCAAAAGTCTTTAAATTTTATGTAAAATTCACCACTTCACGTGCAATTAATGCCACTTGTACACATGACGCTAAGCAAGTGTTGTGTTATAAAAATATAAGCGATTACACATTGTGCAACAACTAATAGCACCATTACTAAAATGAACACAAAGGAAAGCAGGCTATAAAAATCGGCAGGAAGATAACGCAAATCATCGCAGATCAGAAGCACAGATATTTCGTTACGCATTAAACGATTATTACAATACTCATCGTCAGTGTTATTTATTTCTAAGCTTAAAACAACATCAATCGATTGTGTGCATGCTTGGTATTCAAATTTGAATTGCAATTGTGGTGTACAATTTTTGCTATACCTAATGAATAAAATGATTCTCTTTATTTATTTACTTTCAAAAATGAATTTTGCGCTAAGCCACAATTAGATTTATTTGGTAGATTAATAATAATAATGAATAATGAGTGCAGAATGTATGTCTACATTAAACATCATTAATATTAATGGGTTCATTATTACCTCATCCTCCTTAAGAGATTATGATATCTCTGTAAAAGGCATGAGTTCATCTTTTGCACTCATTAGTCAGCGTCAGCTTACGCTCTCCACAGAAATGTGGTGCCACTTGTTAGCAAAGAGGACTGAATACTTTGCACAAATTAACCCATTGACGCCATAAAAGTTTATGAATGAAATATTTGGTGAAACTGAGCAGTAAAAGTGTTTTTATTCATGATGACATTTTATGAATACATTTAAGCACCAACAAATAATTCCCCGTAGGTCAATTGCATACTTGAGCAACAGGGGTAAGTATCGTGTTACAATCACTGAGCATTTATTTTCGAATAATTAGACGTAATTCCACTTTATGCCCCCTTATCACCTTCATCTAAATGCTAATAATGTACGTAGGAGTAATTGATGAGAATACAACATGAATATTGAGCATTGTGGCATGTAAATATCACAATAATCTATGTTCTAGTGCTCGTCTTGTTAAACTGTGAGGACGAACTCAAAATAGAAAGAATCACATTACACACTACACGTTAGTGGAATGCAGATTTAGTATTTCTTGTGTATTCAAAGGTTACTCAAGTAATCGGATCTTTAAATAGCAAAAAATAGAAACTATAATAATAAAATTGTTAATGTTTAGATGAAATGCATGTTTGTACATAAATGGTGTGGCATCATTAACCCCAGCCAAATCTTGACCTCCCAATTAGTCATGTCGTAGCTCAAGGTAAGTAAACGCAAACTTGGATTTTCGTACAATTAAAAACTTATTGGCAGTAAACGCCCTTTTTGTGTATTCAAAGCTATGTATGCAATTCTGGTAAACCTGATGCCACCTTCAAATTTATGTAACGCTCTTCTATAAGTAGATGTGCGCACCATGTGGTATGATAATTAGCATCTAGCATCTGCCCTGCTGATAAAGGAACAACACCACAGATAAGTAAGAGTAACACTGCCAACACTTTTAAGCATTACACAATTCATTGCAACGAATTCCGATCACAGAGAGCTAATAAAACTGATGAAAAGTGCTCACTCTCAGTCAGCAGAACATGATTCTGCTTAATGTACTACGACTCGATTTTGGTTTGTGTGTCATACAACCCACGAGAATTATAACATTAAGTAACCTAACTACCTGAGAAAGATCGCTCAGGAAAGACACTGTCTTATAATTGCTTATGCCTCTGAAACAATATAAAACTGTCGATTTGCACACTTAAAAATTGTATTCCGCAGTCATTCAGTCAATGAGCACAGAAACTTGTGTGTGCATCCTCATAACCGTTAATAGCATGCTAGTGGCTAATCGGACGCACCTAACCTACCTTATGTTGTTATTCCGTAATTATATGTATGAAGGGGTACTCTTCTAGTAGTACATACAACATGCACTCTTCAACAAAAGCACTCACATTTTAATTGTAATTAAATGCGCAATACTACTGCATTACATTAGAGTTCAAATTATTATTTCGTGTACTCAATGTGTTACAGAATATTACACTTTTGCGGAAAGCGGCACAATAAATGCAACAATACATACTAGGAAATTCACTACACATTTTATACACTACAGGCTGATGTGTGTAAATAATTCAGTTGTCGAAGACTTTTTCTTGATGTAGTTAGTTACAGTTGGGGTACTGGGTACCCATTTCTTATTGGATGAAGAGGAATGGATCAACATTAATTGTCTGTGTTTACAAGCACTGCAATAGGCAATCTGATGATGACCCTCATTAATATTCCTCGTAGCTTCTGCACGAACTCAGCTGGACGCTGTTAGAGGTGCACAGAACAGATACAAAACAAGTACAAAGTAGCATGGTTGCAATTATCCTCTTACTTTACGTACTTATTGCTGGTATCGCTGATAAGTACGTAGGTAACAAATATAATGATCATATGATTAATAGGCATAATGAGTATCACAAATTATAATTTTCTCGATAGTCCCTTATGTGAACTAACGTGTGAAACCGGATTATAGATTCTATTAATTGCACATTACTATTTACTGATTGGACGTGTACTTGTTCTGGCAAATAACTTTGTGGTTTTTGAATAANAAATAACTTTGTGGTTTTTGCATAAAAATCTACAGCGCACCTAATTTGTCGTGAGTTTTATCAATAGGACAACTTATACATCTTAAAGTACACCGTGCACACGTATTATTTTATTTTACGATGAAAACTGATAAGACGGATTAGCGGAACTTTCACTATTGTACAATTTTTTTTAGTCTTTTCTTAAATAATAAGTAGATTCCTACAAAATTTGTTACGAAATTGAGAAATTTCATCCATTCCCAAAATGCAAATAATGTGATTTGATTACTTTTTTCTTAAATAGTAAGTATTGCAAAATAATACAGATTCATTTTATCCATTCCCAAAATGTCAATAATGTGATTTGATTACTGAATTGTTCCATGTAATGGTCAAACACAGCGGCGGACTACAAACATACATTGAGAAGATTCTCTAATTGCAAGATACGGATTCTGTCATGAACAATGGTGAAATCTTGTCCTCATCAAGCCTAATTACATTAGTAATAGTAATAATAGTATAATTAGTTTCGCTACAATTCAATTGGCACGTAGTACGCTATAGTTCGTAACCTTGTAACAGTATTCACAGTATGATTTTGGGAGCATTATTCGAACTTGATTGAAATTGCGACTACACACTAATAATAAATATTTGTGCTCTTTACGCATATCTTTTTTTGCTGACAAATTGCGTAAGTACTGAACAAACATGGATTGTGCGAGACACAAGTATTTGAATTGCCAGTTCACCGCATTCATTCGTCCATCACTCATTTTTTTTCTCTGCAAACGACAATGATGAGACATCACTGACTACAAAACAAGATTGTAATTTGGATGAGAATTGCAAAGTTCCTCTCTACATTGCAACAATGTAATGCAAATATGGTAATCCGTGCTAATAAGTGACAATGCACACATTAACATAAATATATGTAAATGTGTAACTAATCTGGTTTATCTAATCGCTCTATAATAGTATACTACACGATAGTTGCACTATATGGTATTACCAACGTTCAAAATGTATAATATTAGTCATTAGTCATTAGTGTGCAGTTTTCTTCTACACTGAATCTTTGCTTCTGCAATTTTACTCGGACATTATCTAAAGTTGCATTAATAGTTATAGCATTTAGCAGCAGCCTTGCAACAAATACAATACCTAGTAATTGCTCATCTATTTAATGTGAACCATTTGTATTTCACTGCACAACACCTTTTAAGTATGTAAGTAAGCAATGTTATAACTCCCATCACTGACTGACTGACCGTTTGATAAAAAAAATGAAGAACAGTCACAGAGATGAGTTGGTGCATCTTTCCATTAGACATACGATTTGCTTATGTTTTGTAGTGTTGGAAATGTAAGCAATAAAGAAGCAACCCTGTAACTGGTAAGACGAGTTCCCACGTAACAACACCCTCATAAGTAAAAGTAAATAGAACAAGTAGAAACAAATACATGGGCATAATATGTAACCCAATACAAATATGTCACTCCATTACTGTGAGAGAAATAATGAAGATGCATTTCAATTGCAGCTCAACTCCACCGTCACGTCTAATTACACAACAACCCTTGACTGTATCGCATTCACAGCTTCAGAACGGTATAATGTAACACAATTTCGCTGTCTGCACAAAAGTCGTTTTATGTTTACTGTTCTGTTCTGTTCGTCTGCCTCTGTGCAATGTCAATCTGGATTTTGGCATCATCTTCTCCTCAACGAACTTACGACATCTTCTCTACTTCTAAAGACATTCACCAATAAAGTTTGATCAATCTTCTTCTCTTCTCTGTAACAATACCAATAATCAACGAATTTTTTGCGACAATTTCAAACGTTTAATTGGAAGCAGGGCAAATAGCCAACATTGTTTAATAAATCCTCTGAGATCCTATATAATAAATTAATTGTAAACTAATTTGTGCTAATAAGGATCGGATTAAAAGTTGGAATTATGTTCACGTAGGTATAAGTAATAATAAGCCTCTTTATTTCAGCAATATATGGTTAAGCAGCTTAAAGGTCGTAAAAAGATCCACAAAATTATTAGCATCGATGTCGAAATGAATTCGATACTCTGAAATCGCAAGGCAAGAGATACAATTTTATTTTATCTGTACGTTGTAGAACACTATACCACGTAAACAATAGTTTGGTCTGATTTTTTTTCTTTATTTATTACTTTAAGTACATGGTTTGTTTCGTGTACTATAGCCTGTGTGTGTAGAACTGGTACTCGAACAAGGAGATAAAGTGTCTCCTCATCTCTGTATCAGAGTGGCAGTGCGTGTTGTTGGATTTGCACCCAAGTCCTCTCGTGTAGAGAGTTTCTGTGCGCCAGAATGAAATGGCTTCTATTACACATTCACGACACAAAAGAACGAAATCAAGAAGAGGACACAAACTACAAACACTGTGCTCCAAAGATAAGGCCATGTATACAAAGGAAAACATTGAATCCAAACCAATTCTATCGATCAGCTCAATTCAATTTAAGATGATCACGTAATGTAGATTCATTTTTCGCCTCGCTCCACCATTTTATTCTATTATTTGCTGTTACAAAGGCTAAAGAATTGTTCAATTTCACTTGACTTCCCATTCCTTGTCTGAGTCAATCCTGTACCTAATAATTCAATCGGGATGCTGAGGACTGGTAATGCGACGATCCCACCAAACCACAAGTTCCATGCAACAATTCACAAGAAACAAATCGAAATCACATTGTCAATATAAAAAACAAGCAAAATCTTACATCACAGAATCCACAGGCTTACGTGGTATTTATTTTACGAATGTTTTGTTTTCTTTTTCATAAGAAAGCTGAAACTTTATCTGTACTTTTATTGCACAATATAATCATTTTGTCAAAATATTTCTATTGACATCAACGTACGCAAATATCAAATATTCATCGATCTTGTACCACTTTAGAAAAAAAAACCTCTTTACCATCACGGGTACTATACTGCAGCATGCCAATTTGTGCAGGTCATACATATAATACATCCGCACCACAAGAAACAGTTTATTCAGTTATAACCTTGATGTTTGGCAACCCCCTTGCTTTGCAGGATCCTACAAACAACGTACAAACTTCTAACAAGCAGCCATGATCACAGAGACATGATTACCTGAGAATCTCGATGTTTTCGTAGTTGATAAAACAATTTTCCTTGTTACATCAGACAGAACGCAGACCGCATCGATCACATCAATGAAATCGCTCAAATTTACTCTACCCAAAATACTCAATACGTAAACGGTACAGACTATTATACTTTGACCATTGCAAATTTCAATGTACATTTTGCGGTTTCTCGGTTTAACACAGTTTCAACATGAACACTTACACTCCACCTTCACAGAGCTTTGTTCGTGTCCACATTCTACGACAGTCTCATTCGCGTCATGAGCAAAATTCACTTATCGTTAGCAAACATTATGCAATAGCTCTTATTATCTCAGATTACATTGGATCGCCCAAACACTAGCAATCCAAGTGTAGTTAGACCACTTACCATCGCTTCCTTGACATAACGAACGTGAAGGTGTGCAGCAGTGGTAAGTACAAAAACTGTCACAACGTCAACATAACCCTATAGACTACCAACAATAATAAGTGGGATACAGGAAAGGCGCAGCAGTTAAAAACGAAATGTGTATTTGCAGATAAAAAATTTGCGTAATTAATGACAAAACATTTGTACACACAGACATAGAAAACTGTCTACACATGAGATACATAAAATATGACAGCAACTGTTTAGCAAAATTTTTGGCTGGTGGCATTTCCATTTAGGTTACAGCGATAATATAAACACACATAATAATATAGATACCTACTCAACATGTTATACGATTGTAATAATATTTTGTGTAATAGTATATCGCAAAGGCGATATACTATCTGTCTGTCTTTGTGCGTATTTCGCCCAAGATCGAATTCAGAATGAATCTCAAGCTTCCGCTGTACTAATAGTATGTGTGCATGTGTGTACAGTGTCATAAGGTACGAACTGTCGTAAATCTGCTTTATATTAACCCAAGCTTATTATGTTGTTGTCGTGCATAGAAGTAACGTCACGTTAGTATTATCAATCATATAACAAAAGTGACATGAATGACAACATAGCATAGCGTTTTACTAGCGAGAGAGCTGTGACGGTGGCTAACCTTACTGTCAGCATATACTTAAACGTTGTCCCATACGTACACCTTACTACTGACTGTAACGTGTAGCTGATTAAAGGACGGAGTTTTTACATGTTGATATTTAATTTGACTTGACTTTAGTTTAGTTTGCCTGTCTGCAAAACATTAGCAGCTAAAATGTTTGTTAATGTATCGATATCCTTTTTCGCTCTTTTTATGGCCTGATGGTGAACTGACAATGAGATAATGCTCTGTCCGTCATACCCCTAGCTCTGTTTCTATATCGTAAATGATAATACATTTAGAACTAGAACCGTTGACTTGTTGGCTATGAATTTTGGTTTCTCTCTTTCGCTCTGTGTCTATGTCTCTGTGTATTATCTGCTGTTTACTGACACGAACTGACTGTGACATGTATTGACCGTGCTTACCGCTCTGTGACACTAACAAGTAACAACCATGCTATCTTACTTAATGTGGGTTCAATATCTGCTGTGAAGACAAATGTCTGCCACCTCGTTGCAGACAGGGCAGGACACATAGCCAGCCAGTTTGTTTACATAGGAAGGTATAGGGAGACAACGGACGTCCTTTGTTCCGCGTAGCTACTACTACATGCACTAGAAAGCAAATACAATAAAGAGTCTATAAAAGTTAGCAATTTCAATTATTTCTGAGATAACGGATAACGATTATACTTGGAATGTCTCTTTGAAGATATTGTAGTATGAAGTTTACTATTTATCTAAGGGGGAACGC